>APFE031547902.1:50049-91959 GCA_000404065.3 Pinus taeda
AACCCCACTCTATGGGGTCTAGGGCAGTGCCCCGAGAAATTTTGGTTTTTGAACGTATGTTAGATTGGGTGGACCCACCTATGGTTTTGTGCATGATTTTTGCACATGTTTTTAGATACGATGGTTTTCGGTCTATGGTTTTGGACGCGACGGTTTTCGGTCCATGGTATTGGATACTTCATCATGTATAAATATGTATTATAACATTGAAGGGAACATAATGAAAAATCAAGCTGGTAGTCCCGGTTTTGGTATCAAGGGGAAATCTCTGTGTATATGTGTTTTATGTGCTATGCTCTCGCATTGTTTATTTTATGTGTTTTAGAATTCGTATGCAGGTAATTTCTGTATGGGGTTAAATCCTACATTTGGTATCAGAGTTGCTTTGGCTTTAAGGGGATGCCTTTGTTACTGAGGGGTTTCGCTCGAGCCTCTGGTAGACCCCATTCAGTGCGAGATCTGCGGGATCGATTCTGGTGGTGAAAGAAGATGGCGAGTAGTGGAAAGATAGAGATCAAGAAAATTATTGGTCAGAGTTTTGAGTTGTGGAAACTCAATATCGAGGATCTGTTGGTGGATAAAGATCAGAGGATCGTGGTAGATCTAGGTACTAAACCAACGAGATTGTCCGATGAAGAATGGAAAAAGTTGGATCGGAAGGAAAAGAGCACAATACAATTGTGTGTTTCAGATTCAGTATTGTTGAATGTATCAGGGGAAGCTCCGGTGAAGGAATTGTGGGACAAGTTAGCGACTTTGTACCAATCTAAGTCTCTAGTGAATTAAATGCTCCTGTGAGAAAAGCTGTATAACCTGAGGATGAAAGATGGAGACCCAGTGAAAAAGCATTTGAATGCATTTAATATTGTGGTAAGTCAGTTAGCATCTGTTGATATTAAAATTTCAGTTGATGATAAGTGCATCAATTTGTTGTGTTCTCTACCAGATTCGTGGGATAGTCTAGTTATTGCAATAGGTAGCAATGCAACTGACTTGCAATTTGATGAAATATTCGCATCCTTGCTGACAGAGGATATGAGATGGAAAAATATGGAGAGCTAGAATGGTGATGCCTTGTATGTACGAGCACGGTCCCAGAACAAAAACAAAAATAAGACATCGAGTGGGAGATCTAAATCTAGAGGGAGATCTAAATCTCTACGAAAACCTGTAAAGGTGGTGTGCTAGAAATGCGAAAAGGAAGGGCACTACAAAAGGGACTATAAATCTAAAGCTCCTGACAAAGGAAACGGATGTGATGATGCTCCTTCTTCAGAGGTGAAAACCACCTCAAATGAAGGTGGGGATGTGTACTTGGATTCTTCAAGTACACATGTAAATCATGACACATGGTTGATTGACTCAGGTGCATCCTTTCACTTCACTCCCCATAAAGAATTGTTCTGCAAGTATGAGAAATATGATGGTGGTGATGCCTTCTTGGGGGATGATAGGAAGGCTAGAATCATTGGTCGTGGAAAAGTAAAGTTGAAGTTGCAAGGTGGAAGGGTTAGAACACTTCAGGGTGTTCTGCATATTCCTGCATTGGCCGGAAATCTGATTTCTATAAGCAAGTTGGATGATGCAGGTGTAAAAATAGTGTTTGAGAAGGATACCTGCAAGATGGTTTGGGGAGCATTGTTATTGATGCAGGGAGTTCAGATTGGAAATCTATACAAGTTGGAAGGTAGCACTGTTGTTGATGGGTGCAACATTTCTGTGGTTCCTGAAAAGTGGAGCAGAAAATCTGATGGTCTCTGGAGAGAAGACCATGCTGTGACATCAAAGGCTTAGACATATTGGAGAGAAGAGCATTCAAATACTTCATGGTAAAGGTATTGTAGAAGGTATGAGTAACAACTATCTAGATTTCGATTTCTCTAAAAATTGTGTATATGGGAAACATAATAGGGTGAGTTTCCCCTCTGGTGGTAAGAGGGCGAAACAAACATTAGAGCTTGTGCACAGTGATGTGTTTGGATCTATGAAGGTTCCATCACTGGCTAAGTCTATGTACTATGTATCATTTATAGAAGACTTCTCAAGGAATACATTGATATATTTCCTTAAGAAGAAATATGAAGTCTTTGATAGGTTCAAATAATTTAAGGCTCTGGTGGAAAACCAGGCAGAGAAGAAGATAAAGGTACCGAGGACAGATAATGGAGGAGAGTTTTGCAGTAAGGAATTTTAAGAATTCTATAAGAAGTGTGGTATAGCACGGTAGAATAATACTCCATATACACCTCAACAAAATGGAGTTACAGAAATAATGAATAAGATGTTGATGGAAAGGGCAAGAAGCATGCTCAGTGTTGCCTAGTTAGAACAGGAATTATCGGCAGAGGCGGTGGAGACAACATGTTACATATTCAACAGATCACCTTCATCAGCATTGGAGGATAAGACTCCAAAAGAGGTATGGACTGGTAAGAAACCCTCTCTTTCACATCTGAGGGTATTTGGATGTGATGCATATGTACATGTTCCAAAGGAGAAATGAGCCAAGTTGGATAGTACATCTGAAAGGTGCATCTTTATTGGGTATGAGGAAAGTCTAAAGGCTTATAATCTTTAGAAACCAGTTACAAGGAAGGTTGTGTATAGCCAAGATGTGGTGTTCATGGAGGTAAAAGATGTTGTTAAACATCAATTCCAACTAAAGGAACCTGAGAAGTTAGATTTTGAGCTAAAGGAGGAAGAATCAAACTCTATAGCAGAGGAGGAATCAAAAGATGAAGAGCCACAAACTTCGGGTGTGATAAGATCAGTTCGAGAGAGAAGGCAGCCAGAAAGGTATATTCCATCGTATTTTTGTTCAAATTTTGTTTTATCTATTACTAATGATGATCCCAAAACTGTGAAGGAAGCAGTAGATTCAAAGTATGGAAAACTATGGAAAGAGGCCATGGTAGATGAAATGGCATATTTTCACAAAAATGAGGCTTGGGATCTAGCGGAGTTTCTAGCTGGAAGGAAACCCATTGGTAGCAAATGGGTGTTCAAGAAGAAGAAAAATTCGGAAGGAAAGGTGGAGAAATACAAGGCTTGATTGGTAGCAAAAAGTTATTCCCAGGTGTGAGGAATTGATTTTGGTCATATTTTTTCTCCTATTGCCAAGATAACTTCTGTTAGATTACTTTTATTCGTTGTTACTATTTTTTATTTTGAGGTAGAACAGATGGATGTGAAGACATCATTTCTTCACGAGAATCTAGAAGAGGAAATCTACATCAAGCAACATGAAGGCTTTGCGGTGAATGGTAAGAAAGAACTGGTATGCGAGTTAAGAAGTTTATGTATGGGTTAAAACAATTACCAAGGATGTGGCATTAGAAATTTGATACTTTTATACGGGGACTTGGCTTCACCAGAAGAAAAGCAGATCACTGTGTGTATTTTAAATTAATTGGTGACCGTGCTATTTATTTGGTCTTGTATGTGGATGATATGTTGCTGGTTGGAAATGACAAAGAAATTATACAAGATTTGAGGACCCAATTATCCTCCAAATTTGACATGAAAGTTCTTGGTGCTCCAAACTATATGTTGGGCATGGAAATTACAAGAGATCGAGCAAAGAGGAAGCTCTAGTTAAACCAGAGGAAGTAGGTCAAGACAATATTGCAGAGATTTAATATGCAGGATAGTAAACCAGTGAAGGATCCTATTCCTATAGGTGTAACGTTATCTACTGAACAGTGTCCCAAGACATAAGAAGAGGAAGAGGACACGTCGCATGTTCCATATGCAAGTGCAGTCGGTAGCATGATGTATGCAATGGTCTGTACTAGACCAGACATTGGACATGCAGTGGGAGTATTCAACAGGTTTATGTCAAAACCAAGAAAGGAGCATTGGACAACAGTGAAGCGGGTTTGCAGGTTTTTGCGTGGCACTAGTGATTATGGTTTATGCAATCAAGGAAGACCAGGATTGGACAGAGTGTTGGATATTCATGGCTTTGTTGATGCAGACTAGGCTGGAGATCTGGATCAAATAAGATCTACAAGTGGGTATGTGCTTAACCTATTTGAAGGTGCAGTCAGTTGGTTAAGTAAGAAACAATTTGTAGTGGCACTATCAACTATAGAGGAAGAATAGATGGTAGCCACTAATGCAAGCAAGGAAGCAGTTTGGCTGCAGAGATTGTGTTCAAGTATGGGGTTAGTATAGGGAGCTATAAAGATAGACTCTGACAACGAAAGTGAAATTTTCTTGGCAAAGAACCATGCATATAATTCAAAGACAAAGTGCATTGATGTTCAGTATCACTTCGTGAGGGATATGATAGAAGACAAAAGGGTGTTGCTGGTAAAGGTGGACACTTTGAAGAACACTGCAGATGCATTGACAAAATCTATGAGCTCTGAGAATTACTCTTGGTGTAGAGAGACAATGGGCATTATAAATAAATGACTAAGCTCTCTTGTGGCCCCCTATGGAAAGAAAACAACAAGTGGGAGAATGTTGTGTTGTGTTATATTCTTTCCACAACTAATCCTTGTAGTTAACCAGGGGGTTAGGGGGGGGGTGCCCCCCCTTCATTGCATCGATTGCGTACCAGGGGGGTCATAGAGGGTTTAATGGTGCAAGTAACCCCACTCTATGGGGTCTGGGATAGTGCCCTAAAAATTTTTGGTTTTCAAACCTATGTTAGGTTGCGCGGACCCACCTATGGTTTTCTGAATGATTTTCGCACATGTTTTTGGCTGCAATGTTTTTTGGTCCATGGTTTTGGACGCGATGGTTTTCAGTCCATGGTATTGGATGCTTCGACATGTCTAAATATGTATTATAACATTGAAAGGAACATAATGAAAAATCAAGCTGGTAGTCCCGGTTTTGGGATCTAGGGGAAAATATCTCTGTATATGTGTTTTATGTGTTATGCTCTCACATTTTTTATTTTATGTGTTTTAGAATTCATATGCAGGTAATTTCTGTACGTGGTTAAAACCTACAGATACAAAAGTTTTCCTACAAGCTGACGGTATAAGGTAGAATCAACTTCAGGGAAAGTACAAGTGAATGAAAGTTTGGCTCCAGACTAAAAGGGGGAAGGGGATGGCTTACAATCTTCCATGTGAACGTGGCATAGAAGATGACATACGTATTTGGACTGGGAAAGGGAAATACCTTCCTTGGATTGCAAGACTTGAAGACCAAGAAAATAATGCAAGTGTCCTAAGTCTTTCATTTCAAACTTCTTTTTAAGGTTGGACTTCATAATGTTTATAAGGTTGGAATCACTACCAGTAAGGATAAGATTATCAACATAAAGAACAAGAATGATAAGAGACTTACCCACTTTCTTGGTGTAGACAGTAATGTTAGAATGACGCCTAGAAAAGACAATATATAAAAGAAAGCTATCCATTTTCGCATACCAAGCCTGAGGGGATTGCTTGAGACCATAAAGAGATTTCTTAAGCTGACATACAAGGTTGGATTTTGTTTGTATAAAGCCAGAAGGTTGTTCCATATAGATTTCTTCATGAAAGTTCCCATGCAAGAAGGCAGATTTAATATCCATCCGATGGACTTCCCATTTGAAAGAGGCAGCAAGGGAAATAACAAGGTAGATAGAGTTCATTTTGGCAATAGGGGAGAAGGTTGTAGTATAGTCAATGCCTTCAACTTGTGAAAAACCATTAGCAACAAGACAAGGTTTATGTTTATCAAAATTTCCATCTGGTCCATACTTGGTTCTGTAAACCCATTTGCATCTAACAAGTTTTCATCCCTTTGGAAGAGGAACAAGATCCCATGTATCATTTGCCAATAAAGAATGATATTATTCATTCATAGCTGTGTCCCAATATGGATGGCCTGAATCTTTTGCAAAGGTGTCAGGATCATAATTCGCTAAAGCTTGAGCCAGTAAAGAAGAGTCTCTATCGAACTAAGAATGTTTACGTCACTGATCTGTAGGATCACTTGCAAGAGAATCTGTTGCATCCTGAGTAGCAAGACCCATTTTGGAAGCTAAGGAGCTAAAGGAATATCCTGAGAAGGTGGGGGAGGATTCTCATCCTTGCTATCATCGTGTGAAGCAGAAATATTTTCAGAAGTATAAGGGATAGAAAGAGGTGGCAGATCCACCGAACTAGGCTCATAGGCTGATATATTTTCATGAAACTTTACATCTCCTCTAATGATAACATTTTTGGACTTAAGTGGAATAAGTCTATATCCTTTGACATCTTAAGAATATCCAAAAAAAATATATTTTTCACTATTAGGTTCTAAAGCTTTATCTTTCTCATCTGGAATAAGGGCCCATGCTTCACTTCCAAAAATACGAAACTGATGTACATCTGGTTTAATTGAGCTCCATGCTTCTTCTCAAGTGATATTCTTTAAAACCTTTGTAGGAGTGTGATTTATTATGTAATTTGCACAGTTAATTGCTTCTACCTAAAAATTAAGACCAAGTCCTTTAGATTGAAGCATAGAATTAGCCATTTCCTTTAAGGTATGGTTATTCCTTTCGGCTACACCATTTTGTTGTGGAGTATATGGAACAATATGTTGCATTTGAATGTCATTCTCAGTGCAAAATTTGATGGATTTTTTGTTAACATATTCTCCGCCATTATCAGATCTTAGCTTAAGAATTTGATGTCCAGATTGTTTTTGAACAACAGCCTTAAAGGCCAAGAACATGTTAAATACTTCACTCTTGAGTTTTAAGAAGTATACCCAAGTGCATCTGGAGAAATCATCAATGAATGTTAAGAAATACTTGTAGCCAGAGAATGAAACAACTAGAAGTGGACAACATAAATCACGATGCACAAGTTGTAAAGGGGATGAGGCGTGCCAAGAGGCATGTTTTTCAAAACTATCTAGATGATGTTTTCTGAGTACACATCTGCAAAGATACCATAGGAAGACTTGTCACCATATTTTCTTTACACAGATTTTGAAGGGAGCGATAGCTTAAGTGACAAAATCACTCATGCCAAAGTTTGCTCACTTCATCATTATTAAAAACAAATATCGAGGGAAGAGTTGATGACCCAAATTTGTTAAACTTATACAACCTTGTAGAATCATCAACAATGCTAGTAGCTAAAATCTGTTTAGGATCTCTTACATCCTTAATTACAACATCGTGAGGTGAAAATTCAACGATTTTATTGTCACATGAATGATTTATCTGATATATGGATAGAAGGTTGCAGGATAAGGTTGGAACACATAATATATCATTAAATTGACCATTGTCTAGATGAACAATTCCAGTCCCTACAACGCTAAGAGATCTATCATCACCAACATATATATGTTTGGTGTTACAATCATTTAAAGAAGAAAACATGGCTTTGTTTTTTCCCATGTGATAAGAAGCTCTAGAATCAATTAACCACTCATGAGAATGAGAAGAAGAAGAAGACTTGATACCCATTTTCCCATTTTGTTGCCTTATCTTCATCTTTACGTTTATTTTCTTGGCGTAAGGCTATTCTGTAAAGGCCTTTACTTTTAAGTAAATCCACAATTTAGGACCACCATTGGAAGTAATTGGTGCTCTCACGAATAGCTTGGCATCAACTTTACATTTTAATAGAAATTGAAGCTGTAGATGTTGAAACTAAGTGCTCCAATGGAAATATCTCGAAAAAATAGATTGATTAAAAAAAGCGGCTCTAAAAATGGCTTCGAGATGAAGAAGTTATGGATTTTTGAAGAAAAGTTGTTGAAGATGCCCGATGAAATGTGTGAATGTGCAGAAGTGAATGATAATGTTATATTTTAAAAAAATCACCCCTTTCCAAACTTATTCTAATTAGTTCACTTAAAAAAAAAAATTATGTGACACACTTTTATAAATAAGTGAAAGTCACTTTTACAATGGTACTTTATGAGCTACTCACTAAATTGCAACTTAAATAAAAGATAAAGAGACTTTAGAATTGTAATTGACTCACTTTTTATTATGGGCGAGAACGCTTTTACATAAAGGAAATTTAAAACATAAGTTACATGTGCTTTTTGAAAAAGTAACTCAACAAAAAGAAAGACTTGAACCCAAGATCTTTATTCTCATAAAGTAACTTTGGACCAACTAAGCTAGTTTAAAGGGTTAATGATTTTTGGAAAAGAGGAAGGGTTTTATTTTTTTTTTCACTGAAGATTTGGGGTGCGTGCTTACTTGAAAAACCTCTTTTTTCCTAAAAAACAAAAAATCACACAACCCAACATGGACATGCAAAAAAAAAACCAAACCTTATGGCAAAAATTTAGCTTTCACTGGAAACTATATATTTTTTTCAATGTTTCTGGTTTTCCAAGATCACACAAAGGCGTGGCGAAAAAGAGCATACACATGAGAAAATTAATTCCTGTCTATTTCTAATTTACCCAGATCGCACAAAGTCATGAGGCAAAGAGAATATGCAGAAATGAAATGTATAGATCCAGTAATAAAAAACAGAGAGCTAAATAAACCAAAATAAAGAGAGAGAGATGAATAACTAAAACTGTAAATAAAGACTATATACCTCTAGATCTTAAAAATGACGTAGTTAGGGCTACCGAAGACCTTTTCACCATAAAAAAAAGGGGTTCCTCACTGGAATAGATACTCCCAAGACAATAGAGCAGTCCTCTCAGCCCGAAAGCAGTTAGAAACATTAGATCTAGGAAACGACAGTCAGATGTAGTTGTACCGGCTTCGAATTTGGATCACCAATAGATGAAACCTTCAAATAGCTCTAATACCATGTAGGAATTTACAGGGTAAGTTCCTCAGATATGACACCAAAGGAAACCACCCACAAATAGATCACAAATCAATACACTAGTATTATTAATGTTGTTAAAACACGCAAAGAGGGAAACAGTCCATGGCCTAAGCCAATGCAACCACTTCAGGTAATTTATTAATGAAAATAAAGAAAAATTACATAATATTCTCTCATGAATGGTCACCCTACAAATGAACCTCCATGCTCTTTAAATAGAGATCATGGACCAATAAGGTGTTAAGCCTTGGATCAAGTGTCGGTAATACCAAGGAGAGAATGAACCGTCAGATCTCTTCACGTCTAGAACATATCATGACCATCAAATTGTAAGTTACAAATGTACATAGTAAAGAAACACACTTTACCTAACTCTACAATAGACCAAGTTATACTTAACTATTTCCTATGTGTCGGAATATCCTAACACGTTCCAAATGGAACCGAATCTGAAAGGAGCAGGACCAAAGTTATCTAATGACCCAAGTGAGCATGTCACGAGTTTGCGATCCGATGTTATGTTATACATGATTTTGGACTTTATTTCATTGAAGGAGGTGGCTATTATGTCTTGTATTAGGAATCTATCCAGCCTTTCCTTTATATTACTTTTACCAATTCTTTTGCTACTCCGTACATACTTCCCATTCCTAGGAGGCATGTCCATTAATCTGTAGGTTTCCATGATAGATTCTACCATTTCCCTTGATGGGTTAGCATTATAACTCCCACCAAATTTCTCCTCTGCATTCAGTACTAGATTAAGGTCCCCTCCTATTATTAAGCCTATGTTTTGGACCTGCAATAGATGATTTTTTAAGGTGTTCCAGCAGACTTCCTTATCCCTGTAATGATTTGGGGCATAAATGTTGACAATGCAGTATATCTCCTTTGTATTTTTGGTTTTCATATCTATTTTCATCCAACTCGGGTCTTTTTCTATCCAAATAAACTCCCACTTCTTTGTTTTATATACTATACAAATCCCTCTTGAAGCTCATATTGTTGGTATTGATGTCCCTTGGTAGTTTTTCATTTTTTGAATCATTGTTTCCATTTCCTTTTCACTTACCTTTGTCTCCTAGATCAATTGTGCTACTCAAAAACCCCCCATTTATTAGTCTAATGGTTAATTTATTGGTTAATAAATGGGCACCCTTTATAAAAAAACACTCTAAGAAAATTTTTTCACTTAGATGCTTTCCTTCGAACTTTTAGGAATAAATCAGGATATCGAGTGAAAACCCTCTAAAACTAGCAGTTCTCACCTTTTCACACACCACTATACCAAGTGTATTAAAAGCATTATTAAGAAACAAAACCCATGAATTGCGATAAAAAGGATCACCACACTTAAATTATATATCATTGGATTTTTATTCAAAAGCTAAGACCTAAGGCATTTCACATAAATCAAAGCTCTTATTGCAATCATATATTGACAAAGGATTCAATTCACAAATCAAGTTATAACATGTGATATGCGATACTGTGATAGAAAGACTCAACATCATTGCATCACGTCAATTTATTTAAAAGTCCAATCTTATGAAATTCCTGATCATCTGAAATGTAATAAAGCCTGGACCCAATAGAATCCAATGTCATAAATTGTAAATAAGTTTACCATGTCGTGAAAAGTGCTTTAAAAGGCAATAACTTCATCAGAAAAACTACAATCAAAATGAAAAAGGATGTACCTCTTATCTTACAATCCACAGAATCATAATGAACTTCAAGAAAGCACACAATCAAATGTGTGATAATGCGATTTGCGATATTGCATTACAATTTCAAAATCAACATTCTTGCAGCTTAAGCTGCCACCTTAAAAATTTTCCTTCACGTTTTATCGATGCGGTAATTAATGAGTAATAAAGGCAGCTTAAGTAATAGAGGCGGTAATGAAAAATTTTCTAATGATGAGTTGATACCAATTTATTCACACATCTATGTTTAAAAGGGACCCATTTCATATTATGATATTATAGAAAACTTTTATGAAATGGGGATTTGTTGTACAGCACAACAATTGGCGATTCACTGGGAGAAACAGTTATCTCTGAGAAATGTTGAAATACTTAAACTTTCTTCATCTGGAAATCTCATCTAAGAGGACAATTCTAATATAACTAGGTATATATAAATCCTGAATATAATGATACCTATTTATGCTATTTTCTTCTCATGTTAAAATTAAATACATTCTAAGTTTTAAATTAGCCTTAATTGGTTAATAATGATAAAAAAAAAAACAAAATCTCCAACTTAGCTTTATAATGACTCATTTGTCATAGGTAGAGCCTCTGCTGCCAGCAAACGTTTATAGTCTCAACAGGGATACCTTTTAACCATTTGATAATTCATTATCCCATCCATTTCTGAGTATAATTAAAAGAATGAATCCAAAAATATGCCTTCATATTTTTGTATTACTTTTTCTTTTACTTATTCTGTAAGATAAAAAGTCATTGTCCTCGTTTGGTGGCGAGATATTTGACAATGTCATTCATTGGTTGTAATTTAACTGAACAAGTTGGCTCGTGATGAGACCCCTTATCTTATAATTATAAGCCATTACCTTGTTTTGATATGCAGTATTGGTAATGTCAGTTGAACTATTCCCCTATGATCATGGTAAGCAGGCTTGTAATAAGACCTCTTATCTTTTATATCAAATATATTTTAGAATTACACTCTGAGTAATTATAAAATTTGATGAGTGGGATGAACAATTTTCTCCTTAAGAGAACATGGATGACAGGGTGGGAGTTGAAGATGTGCTGATTGAACCAGTATTTGTTTTGTATTGATAACCGTTTTTAGGCCATTTGAAAACATTAAAATGATTTATATTACTTCTAAATCTTGAGAAGATTTCACAAAAATAAAATGGGGTTTCAGAATCTAAATATACCTAATTTCCTAGAAATTTTCCTTTTGTTTAAGGCTTCCATTTTTAAAAGTAATTATCAGAATTATATCTTTTGAGAAACTTTTTTCAATATAGAAAAGACCAATGGAAGGCATCTTACAATTTTATTTTCCTAGAATCCTAAAAAAACTATGCACACAAATTTTACCGAAAATTGAATATTTACAAAGGGAGAAGGGGTTACCTCCTCAATTGAAGAATTTTTTCAAGATAAGGCCATTAACGGGAAGGGAATCTCTCTTACTTGATAGACCTTGCAATATGAAAGTAGAAGGGCCTATCTTCTCGTTTATTTGAAATGGTCTGAGTCACATTTTCTGGAACTTAGTTTGTTTTCCTTTACCCTCATGGGCTTTGTCCCATTTCAAAACTAGATCACCAACTTGTAATTGCTTTGAACTGGTTGAAGTTGTATCAAAAGATGACTTGATAATTTGCTGATGTTTTGCATGTATAATTTTGGCTTTTTCCCTTTCTTCTTCTAGTTTCAAAATTTGATCATGTCTTAGTTGAATAGAAGATGAGGGGATTTCTTCAATAAACTGCACTAAACCTAGAGATGGAAGTACTAAATTGGTTGGTATGACAACTTCCTTTCAATATACTAGATTAAAGGAGAAGTGCCTATGGAGGCCTTCTGTGTTATTATGTCAGCCCATAGTGCAAATATCAAAGATTTATGCCAGTTTTTATGATTCTGCTCAATAGTCGCTTAATGATTTTAATAAGATTTTTATTTGTGGATTCTGCTAAACCATTACCTTGGGGTAGTAATTTGTACAATACTTCCATTTAAACCCCCTTTTGATAGCGAACTCAAACATAGAATTTCCAGAGAAATAAGACGCATTATAAAAAACAAGAGCATTTGGGACACCAAACCTGGAAATAATGAAATGATCTATGAATTCCATAATTGCCTCAGAGTTTGTTGTCTTTAGAGGAATTGCTTCAACCTACTTAGTAAAGTAATCAGTGGCGGTAAGGATATACTTATGCTGTTTGGATGAATGTGGAGTGATTTCCCCAATGATATCCAGTCCCCATTGCTCAAAAGGTTGTTCAATGTTCACTGGTTGCAAAGGGAAAGTTGGTTTTCTTTGTCTTCAACTGGAGATTTGACAACTTCGGCATTTCCTTACGTATTCATGAGTATCTCTGAACAGGGTAAGCCAATAATATCCAGCATGAATGATTTTGTGAGCTATTGTATCAGCTCCAAAATGTCCTCCTCCTGGTCCATCGTGTAGCTGCTGCAAAACCTTTTGCGCTTCGGGTTTTTCTAAGCATCTTAATAGAACTGAATCATAATTTCGCCTAAAGAATAAATCATCTACAATTATGAAGTTTTTCGCTTTCAATCTAATGGCACGTTTGTTTTTATAGGAGAGATTAGAAGGAGCATATCCATTTTTCAAATAGAAAATCAGATCTGCATATTGTGATTCAGGATCTGTGATACTTATCTCATTAATCTCTTCACTGTCTTATGTACCATCAAGTTCTTGAATATTGAATGCTCCTGTTAACAACCTGCAAAAACCTTGGCCTTGACAATATTTGCTGGCTTGATTTCTAAGTCATATTCTTGTAATGTTGTGACCCAATTTGCTCTCTTTTCTCCTAATTCCCTTTGAACTAGTAATTGTCTTACTGCTGAAAAAGGAACTATAACTTTTGTGTGAGATTTTAAGAGAAAGGGTTTGTAGTGTATAATGGCTTTGTATACAGAAAAGGCTTGCTTTTCAACTTCCAAGTAATTGAATTCAGCACCTTGGAGATTTGAACTGTAAAATGAGATCGGTGCTTCTAAGTTCTGATCATTAATCTGAGTCAGCACTGCTGCATAAGACGAGGCAGATGCGAGGGTATACAGTATGAAATGACTTGAAAAATTGGGAGCGCTTAAAGCAGGGGCATTAATTGTTGATTGTTTGATAGAATCAAATTCCTCTTTCTCTACAAGTCCCCATTTAAACACATATTTTTTCTTAATCATTGTTTGCAATGGTAAAATAATCTAGGAAAAATCTGGAACAAATCATTTAAAAAAGTTAATTTGACCCAAAAATGACTGCATGGATTTTTTATTATGAGGGAATGGAATATCAGAAATCTCTTTAATTCTATCTGGATCAATATAAATACCATCCTTTGAAACAATGAAGCCCAAAAGCTTTCCTTGATTAAGAGAAAAAAAAGACTTCTTTGGATTAGGCGAGATACCATACCTTCTACAGCGTTCAAAGATTTGTTTTAAATCATGTAAATGATTAGACCTTTTCTTAGAAAATACAGTAGTATCATCTAAATAGACAACCACTAATTTATTGATCAATCCTTTGAATGCTATGTCCATTACTCTCTAGAATGTAGCTCTTGCATTGATAAGTCCAAAAGGAATTTTTTGGCAAGCATAATTTCCCCACTTAGTTCTGAAGGTAGTTTTAAGCATGTCATCGGGATGGACCAAAATTTGTTTATATCCTGAAAAAACATCTAGAAAGGACATTAACTCAGAACCAGCTACTGAACGGAGCGTCTGTTCCATGGTAGGTAAAGGGAAGTTATCTTTCTGGCTTGCTTTATTGAGATTTCTGAAATCGATGCAAATCCTTATATCGCCATTTTTCTTTCTAACTGGAACCATATTGGACACCTAGTTGGAATGTCTGACAGGAAAAATTATCTTAGCCTTTAAGAGTTTATTTAACTCAGTTTTTATTTGACTCTCTAGGTTAGGATGAATTTTCCTTAACTTCTGTTGCACTAGTTTTTGTTCAGAAAGCATTGGAATAGTATGTTGAATGATCGATGTATCATATGTTTTCAGATCATCATATTTCCAAGCGAAGACATATTTATTCTTATGCAACAATCTAATGAATGTTGTTCTTTCTTCTAAAGAAAGTCCTAATCCCAAATCGATGTTTTGAGGGTTTTCCTTAGTACCTAGGTTTATCAACTCAAATCTTAAAGTGGAACTCTAGAGCTTTGATTTGGTCACCTCTTTAAACATGTCTTTAATATCATAAAGATCTTCTAGCTTGACCACTGGTTTTGGTATTGATTTTTCTTCTTGCTTTTCCTTCATTTGAAGGTCATGATCACTTTGATCAATTATTTGATCATCGTAGTACTTGTTGGAAGCCAAGAAATTTAAAATGTCTTCATCATGATTGAACACTCGCCAATTGGTGACATTATCGGGAATTCATGGTCTAAAAATTAACTCTATTGAAAATATGTCTGGGCTGTAATCTTCAGAAGGTAGGAGTTTGGAAGCAAAATTAGCTAGCAGGTCTGCTACTGCATTTTGGGTCCTAGGGATAGGAGAAATATTGAATGCTAAAAATTGAGATATGAGTTCCTGCACCAAGGACTGATAGTGTTTGGGATGACTAGAAAGGCAATGAATTGAATTTCTAACTTGCTTTATAGCAATTTCTCAATTACCAAACACTTTCAAATATTGAACTTTAAGACCGATAGCTTTGTAGAGTCCTTGAATTAAGGCCTCATATTTGGTTGTATTTTTTGTGCATTCAAATTCCAATCTGCACGATAGCATAGTTTTTTCTCCCTCGGGACTTACTAAAATACATCCTGCTCCTGCACCTTCACTAGATTTAGACCCATCAAAGTTTAATGACCAAAATAGAGAATTATCAACAATTTTATTTACAGTTTCCTCAGCGATATTAACACATCTTGATCTATTGGTTTGTGAGAAATTTTTGATTGGAGATGTGAAATTATTAACTGAGAAAGGAGATCGTTGGGCAGTGAAATTGCCAAAGAATGATTCAGATGAGTAATTCCCCAAAATATTGTTATTGAATGCTATTGGTTGATTTTCCTGTTCAAATTCAGTAACATTATGGGTCATATGTTTCTCCTGATAAATCTTGATCTGATTTGACTTTCCTTTATAAGGTAGCCACATATGGGACCAATCGATGGAGATATAACCATGGAGTTTCTCAGACCAGTCTCTACTCAGAATCAACCCATAAAATTCAAGTATATCAGGAATTATAATATCAATTCTCTGAACCACTCTTGGATTAGCTGATAACTTGATAGTTACTGAGTTGATTTCTCCTAAAACCTGGACCTTTGTTTTATCCAACTGTACAATGTGAATTGCAGACTTTTGGGGTTCATCGTTCAGTTTGGAACAAACTAAAGCTGGCATTATATTTGAGGAGGCCCCTGAGTCAATCAAACAATTGTGTATATTTCTATTATAGAGCTCATAGGTTAAGAGGAAAGGAGGAGTATGTGAATTTGATCTATCTCCAATTAAAACGACATTAGTAGCTTCCACTCTACCAGGAGGTGGTTGGCCTAAATCATTAGCAACTTTGGACATTACAGCGTTAGGAAGAGGTGAAGAAGGTACAACATTTTGTTCCTTAAGAAGTAATTTCTGTTGATGTTTGAGTCTGATAAGTTCAAACACAGTAATATTTTCCTTTGTCTTCTTCATATCTTCGATAATATTGTAATCCATAGAATTTGACACTACCAACAGCTTAGATGTTGAAGGTAGATTTGAGGATGATGGCTGATTTTGGGATGGTATTGCTGCAACTTTCTTTGTGGTAACTTTTTCTTTAATAGTAGTGGTACCTTCATTCCTTTTCTTCGAAGTTGTCTGAATAGGTTCAGGAGTACCCTTTCTCTTGGTAGACACAGGGAAAGCTTCCTATTCATTTTCTGTATCGAAATTAGGTAAAATAAAGTCCCACATCCCATGACATTCTAGAATCTCGTCTTCTTAGGGTTCTGTGGATGATAAGATTGTTTCATCCTCTTCTTCCTCTTCAGGATCTGAATCTGCATTGGATATAATATTTGGTGGTTTTGATTCAGGTTTCTTAAAATTCCTAAATGGCCTTTTAGTTGAACCATCTCATTTGACATAGTCTTGAGGACTTTTTGGAGTCCCTCCATATCATATGGATCTTTGGGGTTTTCTTCTTTGACTCATCTTTGAAAGAAACTTTTTTAGATTTTCTATCTTCAAGAGCAGCTTTCTTCTCTAAAGCGATAATGCGTTTCGCTAGAGCAAGTGCCTCTTTAATGTTTTCAGCTAAAGTTGGTTTTGCAGCTCTATCTACAAAAATAATTATATTTGAGGGTAGGGCTGTTATATATCATTCTCTTCTGATTTGCTCACTTGGTTTAGAGGCGGTTGGAATCTTATTCAAGAATTTATTGTATCGTGAATTGAACTGCTTTATAGTTTCTTTGGATTCTATCCAATGATTGGAGAGATCGTTGATTAATGTTGCTAAAGATATATCATCGCCATACTTAGTTAGAAACTATTGTTGAAAAGTGTTCCAACTCGTAATGGATCTAGAGGGCAGGGAAAAATACAAAGACCCAACTGATCCTTGTAAATTATAAGGGAAAAGCCTAACAACAACATCTTCCTCTGTCACTCCTTTTAAATTAACCAACAACATGAAATTCTTAATATGCTCCTCGACTCGTGTCCCTGTATCTGGATTAAATTTTGGCAACCATTTTTCAGGGGAATCTGGCAATGGGTGTAATGGTGTAGTCATATTGACCTCACTAGGACTACTCCATGGATTTTGAGCCATTTTCAAACTTATAATAGATGATATCTCCAATGGGATTCCAGATGTTTGAGAAGGATTTGATATTGAGGTTTGAGGTGAGGATGTTGAAATTCCTGATCCCTGTTAAACAACAATGTGTAATGGAGGAGTGGATGGTTGACTTCGCACTGGGGAAGATGAAATGGAGGATGATGATGAGAAAGTCTCACTGTTAGATCCTTCAATGTCCTTTTTTTCCCTTTTCCTCTTGGGTAAAGGAAAATCAGTAGGTTCAATATTGAGCTTCCCACTTTGAAGTCTAGTAGAGGGTGAGGTAGATTGAATTACGAAGTCTCACTGCCTTGAGATACCTCAGCTTTCTGTGGTGATATCGAAAAGCCTTGAAGTTTCTGGATGAGAGACTGCACTTTAGGGAACTCAAGACTTAATCGATCTGAAGTATGGTGGGTTTGAGCAGTGATAGTTGACTCCTCTTCTTCTCGTTTGAATACTGGCATTCTAGCATGCAAACGGGAGGTCTGAGGTGAAGTGGAGGGAGATTTACTCTCAGAATGGTCTATGGTTTAGGTTTTGTTCACCATTTAGAGTTCATGCCCTCCTTCTAGTGCCAAAAACGTTGATGCCTCAAAAATTGCTACAATAACATCGGGGCAAACCACCCGGTCTAGACCTTAAAGGCAACTCCTTCTCCGTTTGGTGTGGTGGCTCTGACTAGAAATAATGGGACCAGTTTCCCAATGATGGATAAAGGGGGTGGACAAATGGTTGGTTCTCTAATATATAATGATAATGGATGAATGATTTAATCTAAAAAGTAAAATTATAAACAACTAATCTATCCCGGAGAATTTCTGCTTAAGTGTAACTTTTGATGATCTTTATCCACAAACAGGCATATAGATGACTCTATTGGTAAACAAAGACATTTATTTATATGATAATTACTTTGTTCAAGTAGTTGAACAAAGTAATGATTAAAACATTATTACACTATTCATCACATATCACTGACATACATGTGATTGAAAGAATAACACTCCTTAAACATTCAATAGTGATAAGTATAAGAACTGCTACTAAAACACATACATATATCAAATGATAGCAAGATTAAACAAATGTTGATTCACATGAAAGAATGAAACAAGAGCATAGATAATAGTACCATGTGTTATTTGGATCACTCCCAATATCAATCGCATTCAAATTCCTTCCTCTAACTTAGAAACACTTTCACAACAAGGCAATAGTGCACATCCCATCAAAGCTTTCTTCATTAAAATTCAGAATAGTGGCCTAGTCTTTATAAAAAAATATACCAGAAGCACAATAGTGTGACTTCCTGATTTGAGTTTATACAAAAATTGAGGACCCTTTCTAAATGCATGAAAGGGCCTATAAATACTAATTAGGCTAACTAATTAAAAAATAAAATGCTATTAATCGGTACAACTAAATCATGAGTATCTCCCCAGAATCGGCTTGTTTGCAGTCGGTAGCATGGTTCATTGTTTCAGATGATCTCCCTTTGGCTTGAGCTGGCAAATAGCAAGCATTGATTGTAATTATGGAGGGCGAGTGAGACAAGAATGTAGTTGGGCTGAGTATGTGGCATCATGGATTTCGGGAATCATGCAACCGATAATATCAGTTAAACATTTGAGCACGGCCTTTTGACTGTATGGTTTAAATAAGAAAAACAAAAAGGTATCCAAAGTTAAACTTTGGATGCCGGAGATTAAGCTTTCATTCTTCTCCAATTCTTGATTGCATGTTTGTTCCAATGCTTTGGCTGACGACAATTTACCTGGAGTGCACTATGAAATCATGTTAGACAAATAAAGAGTGTCATTGATTAAATCAATTAAATTACTGGTAGATAATCTGCATCTTGAGGTTTCTCTCTCCGGTTTCATTAATTGTGACTGCCATTCTAGGAAAAGGATTTCTTTGTGTGACTAGAATTTTAGGAAAATGTGTGGCTTGCCCTTCACTGGTGTCTTGCCAAGCGAGAAAGTTGGCTAGAGTCTCATCGGCCTATTCCAAATCCTGCCTGACATCACTTATTTGTCAACTATCGATGCAGTAATCACACAAAGGGGCTCAACCAGAGAAATGTTATGACATAGCAGTTTTAGCTATGTAATCAATGCTTTATTGATCTTGAGAGCTTCGGACATGAAATCCGCTGGTTACAGAAGACTCTTGAACTTTTCTACTTGGTGTGACAGCTGAGCAATTTGCTCGTCTTTCCTCTTACTCATTTGTTAATTCATTGTCTTCAATCTAGCCAATGATTCAGATAAGTCCTTTTGTTTCTGTATTGCGCTTAAGTCTATCCTCTGCTTCTCCTTGAGCAATTGCTCATTTAATTGATTGTTTATCTACTGCTGTGTTGATAGTTGTTGTTCTAACTTTTCTATTTTTCATTGTGCTTTCGACACTTGTGACTACAATGAAACAATTGTTTGGCGTCTTTCCTTAAGTAGATTGCTTACTTCCGAGGCTTTATCCATTGTGGTTGCCGAATAGGCTCCGACATACTGAAAAAGTTTTGTAAGGTCATCGGAAGGATTAAATACTTCATTCCATACCACATTAGCCATCTCTGTTTTTGCTGGTAAGAGGGAAGATTCATCAAGTCTCCTCCTTTTCCTTTGTCTTTTCACTATAGCCCTGTGTTTGGGACTGTAAAAGACGTCTAATGGTGGTATGTCTTCTATCCGCAAAGCAATCTAATCGGATGGATTCTTAGGAATTATTTCTACATTTGTGTTGGTGGGTAGGCCACTAGTTCCTTCAATTGTAACTATTATTGCTCTTGTATCTTGACCAACTGTTACTTTAGGTGTGTTGAAACCTTGTGAACCTTCCAGATTGCTTATAATAGAATCAAACTGTTGCTATTCTTGGAGGATCTTGGGTTCAATCTGGGTATCTAGATTGATGTGTTCACTGCTCTTGTCTTGTTCTTTTTTCTGCTCTTTCTCCTGTTGTTTCCACTGGTGTTTCCCCTGCTCTTTCTTCTGCTCTGGTTCTTTTCCTTTTTTGGGAATCTTCTCTATAGTAGGAGGTTTATCAATAATTTGTTGTTTAGGCTCACTTGACTGAGTTGTTTGTGTTGTTGCTAATAATTCTAGAGGTAGAGTTTGCAACCTTTGTTCTCTCAGCCTATTAAATTCTACTAGCCCTTCATCACTATATTTCATTTTGGCCAATTTTTGTACCTGGAATAATGATTCTGCTGAAGAAAGCAGGTCATCAAATTCATCTTTTTCATGTTCAAACCTTGTTAGTTTGGCTTGTTAAAGAACAGCATAGGCAACTTTCCTTGGATCAAATTGCCTGTTAGGAACAGTTGCGAGATTGACCATGTTTATCTCTTCTGCCTCCATTTCAGCATGCTTGTAATCGTGTAGAGTATAAGCACTACATCTCAAAGGAAATGTAGGCCAAGCCTGTTTTTTAGAATTCCCAAGAGTTTTGGATATTCCCATTGTTGTTATTTGGTAAGCCAATTCTCGAGCTAACAGCTTATCGAGTACATACGAAGGAAGGACATGAGGTCTTGTGAGACTACCAAAAACCCTTATATATGTAAAATTTTCTTCCCTGAACCAATTCCCTACAGCAGTCAAGTCAATCTTTGCCTCCATTGAAATCTTTGCTGCAGGCTTATGAAAAATGGCATAATAGATAGGGAACATGAAACCATTACAAATTTGGTACAAGTAGTCTTTATAGTGCACCTTCCATAACTTTTGATGATAAATGTGGATTGGCTAAGGGTCTTGTGAAGTCCATCTCCACCCGAGTATGGGAAATTCAGAATTAAAGGAAAGAGTATCCATAACATAAGCACTGTAATAGAAAGGGGGAATAATTATGGTGGTTACGTGTGTATTTGATCTAAATTCAAGAATTGCAATAGCTAAATTGTCGGACAATATGTTTACCCAATCCATCATTTCTCTATTAACCGTCGCTTCCATCAAACGAACCATTTCAATAGTAAACTTCACAGAATCATGCGATCCCCACATTCTACACGTCATTACCCTGGATTAAGAGTAAGGAGAACACAATGAACCTATAGAGTACTTACCTAATGATTCATGTTTATGCTTTTCGGGATTTTGTCTCCACTGCTTAATTGGGGCCAATTCAGTCTCGTTCTCTTCTGCGAACTTTTCAAGAAAGGCTTTGTTATATTTCTTTTTAGGTTCAGGAAAGTGATACATCTTCCTTAAGTCATCAGGCTGAAATGAGCCAAAAATCCTTCCATCAACTGTGCAAAATGTTCTGTTTAAAACAGGAATATCTTCTACCGCCCATCGCACTACCTCAGTGTATGGAAGAATTTTCTCACGTGCCGCTATCCTGTACAAATACGAATCAGATAAATCTTTAATGGAAGCTTCCGATTTACTAGTTGAATCTGCACTAGCTCCTCCTGATTCTTCCTCAGGCTCCTCTGCTTCAATTAAATTATAGATTCTTTGCCAAATTGTATTTCCAAGGCCGAGACAAGTAGTGTGAGAGATTAAACCTTTTTTACTTGGTCGTGGATCATTAGTCGACTGCACTGTTGCTGTAGGAGTCGTTGATGCTGCGAATCTCTTGGATTTCTTTCCCATTTGTTTCAAATTTGTTATTTCAGTGGATTTTTGTGCAAGAAATGAAACCAACGTGATAGAGAGAATAAGTAGTATGAGCCAATATGAAAGAATTATATCAATTAGCTAATAATCAAAGATTATAGTGAAACTGCCGTAGATACAATCTAAGGGAAAATCTCGGCATAACTGATTCATTAATTGGTCGTTTAACCTATCAATCATGGTAAAGGAGTTTTAAGTACCCATCATATCGTTTATATGTCGAATGATCCATTCAAGCGTGGCTTAGATTTTTGGCGGATAATCAAAAGTAAATCGCAATCGGTGATTGGTAATGTGAACGGGAAGGCTTTAATAATAGTCCAAAATAATGCATGCAAGCCTTTTAAATATGTTTTGAAACACGCGCCTTTATTTAATGCATCGCAATCGGAAATGGGTTCGGGTCATGCTACTCATGCAATTGCAACATCGTCGATCGCCGATGGCAATACGCCTTATCGCATCGGAGGATTTGAATGTGTCTTAAACATGTGTTGGGTTGCATCCTGAGATTGTCGATAGCGATATCACATCAGAGAAATGGGGGGGGTCTTTTATTACACTTGCTATTCTCCTTTCCCGATATCCAATAATTATTTGCTTTTCGGATCGGAGTAAATTAATGGGTGCATGCATATGTTTTCTTTATTGTTGCGATATGCGATCTTGCGATTTTTTTATTGCAATAATAAAGAACTTTATATTTCTTTACAAGACCGATTTTATTATAGTTCAAAAGGTTTATTTTAAAAATATAACATTTCCATTGGACCTTTTGATGAAGTTTTTTCTAATGATCAGTTGATACCAATTTATTCACACATCTATGTTTAAAAGGGACCCATTTCATATTATGATTTTAATGAAAAATTTTATGAAATGGGGAGTTGTTGTACAGCACAACAAGACCTTACAAAATAAATGCTTCCTCTGATCCTAAGCCTCCAAGTACCATATCAAATGTTGAATCAGATGTGGAGTAAGAAGAAGTCTCAACCGCTGAAGAACACAATGATGACGAAGAAGTAGTTGAATTACAAGGAAGGTGGGATTTCATTCTTCCTAATGAAGAAGCACAAGAAGCATTACATGTTGTAACCAGGAGTAGAAGCACTGTTGATTTTCCACAAACAAATCCAAAATAAAAAGCATCAACTCCATCTCCCAAAGATAAAGAAAGAGGTAAGAAATATTCCCCGAAAGCCACTCAAACCACTCCTCAATAAAATTCTTCACCTTTAGCTAAAAACTTGTTAGTCTCTGATGAAATGGAATATAACATCGTAGAAGATATGAAAAAGACCAGAGCGAATATTACATTTGATGAGCTTAACAACTTAAGACATCAACAACAGCTATTTCTCAAAGAACTAAAAGTAGTCCCTACTTCTCCTCTTCCTGTTGTTGTGATATCGCAGGCTGCTCAAGAAAGGGGAAGGCCTCCTAATACCTCATTAGATAAAATCATCTCAACTGATATCACTCTAATAGGAGGAAGATCCAAATCCCATACACTTCCATTTATTTTGACTTTTGAGGTTTTCAATAAACATCGACACAATTGTTTAGTTTATTCTTGAGCTTCATCCAACATTCTACTAAGAATAATTTGTGTGAAATTGAATGTAGAGCCCCAAAAATCTATTGTTCGCATGATGCAGTTAGATCGATCTCAAGTCGAGGTTATAAGCAAACTCAATAAAGTCACTATTTGAATCTCATCATACCCCAAAATTGTGTCAAGTTATTGACATCCTTGCAGCTGATAACCCATAATTGTACAGTTTAATCCTTAGTAGAGACTAGTCAAATAAACTTCATGGCTATTTCGCAACTGATTGGTCTCACATGTGGCTTCCCTATAATGGTAAGCCGAATCAAATAAGGGTTGACCAAGAGAAACATCGAAGGTATATCGTCACAAAATTGGAGGGAGAAAATGAAACAGTCACATACAACAACATTATCATTTGAAATTACTCAATTGAATGATTTCAAGGAAATTTTAATGCAAATACTTTTCCCTTCTTGGAAAATTTTGTTATATTATAAGTTAAAAATTACTCTCAAACAGATGCTTCTAAATGTATAAATTTTGCAGATAAACCTGTAGTTAAGTCTTTATTTTGTAAATTATATTTCGATGGATCTAGATCTAGCGATGGAGTTGGAGAAGAATGCATATTAGTTAGCCCAGAAGGGGAAAAAACTATGTTAATATGCAAACATGAATTTGAATAACAGATAACACTATCGAACATGAAGCATTAGTTCAAGGGTTGTATAAATCTATCAGCCTTAATATCAAATATCTTCAAGTGTTTGGAGATTCAAAAATTTTAATTAAGCATGTAAGGAATACTATACACTATCTCTCTCGACACTTGCAACATTATCAATCACTAGTCCAGGACCTCACCTTTCATTTTACAGCATTTAACATTTCCCCTATCCCAAGACTCCAAAATGCAAATGCAGTTATTTTGGCTAATGTTGCATCCAAACTCATTCCATCAGGATATTATAGCCCCGATCACTTTTCTATTGAGTTAATATTTAGTCCTTCTAGTCCCGACAATATCACCAATTGGAGAGTCTTTAATAATGATCCAAATATCATAAGTTCTATAACATCCGAAGACTCTTACAACGACTAGGTAATTGATGAAGATCAACATGACAACCAGTTTAAGCAAGAAATGACCGCAAATTCCATGCCTAAATCTATGGTTAAATTTGAAGACTTATATGATCTTAAGGACACTTTAAAGAAACCACTAACTCAAAGCTTCAAAGTTCAACTTTGAAATTTGAATTAGTTAATGTTGGAACTGACCTTAAAGATCAAAATATCAATCTAGGACTCAATCTTATGCTAGATGAAAGGTAAACCTTTGTTCATTTGTTAAAGAAATACAATTTTTTTTTTTGGCATGGAATTATGAAGATCTCAAGAAATATGATACTTCGATCATTCAACATACCATTCCCATGTTATCTAATGAAAATCATCTACAATAGAAGTTGAGAAAGATTCATCTAAATTTAGAAAACCAGATCAAATCTGAATTGAATAAGCTTCTAAAAGCCATTTTTCATGTAAGACATTCAAGGTGAGTTTCTAAGCTTGTACTAGTTAGGAAAAACAATGGTGATATTTGAATATGTATTGACTTTCACAATCTCAACAAAGATTGTTAGAAGGACAATTTTCCATTACCCCCTATGGAACAAATATTGCAATCAGTTGCAGGCTCAAAATTGATGTCTTTTCTAGATGGATTTTCACATTATAATCAGATTTTAGTACATCCATATGATCGGCTAAAGAATACATTTCGAGCAAAATGGGTTACCCATGCTTATCAAAAGATGCCATTTGGATTAATCAATGTTGGTGCAACATTTCAGAGAGCCATGTACATAGCTTTCAAAGGTTGGGTGAACAAATTAGTGGAAATTTATTTACATGATATAAATGTGTATTCCAAAAGCATAGTAATCATTTAAAGGATTTAAAACAAATATTTCAACATTGTGAGAGGTATGGAATTTCTCTCAATCCTAAGAAAACTTTCTTTTCTTTGAGTGAAGGAAAGCTCCTTGGATTTATCATATCCAAAGAAGGAATTCTTATTCATCCTAATAGGATAAGAGAAATTTCTGAGATCCCTTTACCTCATAACAAAAAATCCATGCAATCTTTCCTAGGTCAGATAAATTTTGTCAAAATATTTGTCCTTGACTTTTTGCAATTTTTTTTACCTCTCCAATCTATGATTAAGAAAAATTATGTTTTTAAATGGGGACATAACGAGCATGAAGCTTATAATTTGATTAAACAAGCAACATAAATTCTCCTTCTTTAGCAACCCCAAATTTTTCTAATCATTGCATTTCATATACTTTTTCTTCCAAGATCTCATATGCATCTATACTGGAACAAGTCAATGATCACAGAGCTGAATCACCAATTTCTTTATTTAGCTCCAATTTGCAGGGGGCTAGATTAAATTATTCAGATGTTGAAAAACAAGCCTTCGTTATTTTCAAATCAGTAAAGCATTTCAGACCCTTTCTCCTCAAAACTCACACCAAGATAGTAGTCCCATTCTTAGTAGTGATAAATCTATTAATGCAAAGAGATGTAGGTGAGAAAAAAGTAAATTGGGCAAAAAAGCTATAAGGATATGACATTGAGATTAGACCAGCTAAAATTGTTAAAGGTCAAGGTTTTTGCAGAATGTTAGCAAGAGAATCCAACTTACCATCACTACAAGATTCAGGTGATGATATACAAGTATATGAGGTAAGCCTCAATGACACTAAATCCAAATATGTTGCTATTATCCTTTATTTGAAAAATGGATATGCCCATATGGAAGTAAGTTACAAAAGAAAAAGGGCCTTGAGAATAAAATCTAAGAAATCTGAAATCATCAAAGATGTGTTATTTAGGAAAAATTATGATTCTATATTTCTTACATGTCTTCAAAAATCCGAGGCAGAAAAGGTTTTGCAGGAACTTCATGATGGACCAGCTGGTGGACATTTTGGAGGAGACACAACAAAAAATAAAATCCTTCATGCTGACTATTATTGGCTGAACTTATTCAAATATGCACACAAATATGTAAGGAAATGTAAAATTTGTCAGAAAACTGCTGGAAGACAGAGGAAACCTGCATTCCCATTGTAGTGAGTCAAAATTGAACAACCATTTGAACAATGGGGACTGGACATAATAGGTGAGATCGTTGCTCACTCTTCAAAGTAACATAAATATATCCTTACAGCAACCAATTACTTAAAAAAATGGGTGGAAACAATTCCACTTAAGGTAGCCAATTCTAAAAACATCATTGAAATTATTGACCGGCTTATTATTACCAGATATGGTCTACCATCTTCCCTCATGTTTGACAATAAATATTATTTCACAGGCAATGCTATGACATAATTTTTTCTTAAAATAGGTTTTAAACATAAATATTCTACTAACTACTATCCTCGGGCAAATGGCTAGGCTGAATCAACAAACAAAAAACTCATAAGAGTCATCAAATGAACCGTTCACCATAGTCAGAAAAAATGGCACAAATCTTTAACATTTTCTCTATGCGAAAATAAAATAACACAAAAGGCCTCAATAGGAATTTCTCCATTTAATTTGGTATATCGAAAAGAGGTTGTCCTCCCTAAAAATGTAAATATTCCCTTTCTAGCCCTGGTCCAATTTATTAAAGAAACTCCTTCCTCTTCTATGCAATTAAGACAATCACAAATTATCAAGCTCTAAGAAGAAAGGGAAAATGCCAAAATAACACATGCACATCATCAACATTTATTTAAATCTTGATTTGATGTGAATTCTATAAGTTCAAAATCCTTCCAGCTCAGTTACCTGGTATTAAAGTGGGATAAATCACATGAGGAAAAAGGTAATCATACCAAATTCCAAAGAATAAGGCTTGACCCATTTTAGATTGTGGAACAAATAGGCCGATCAGCCTTTTTATTTCAGGATTTATCACGCAAAAGAGATTCTTTACCTATTAATGGACTGATTCTGAAAAAAAAAAAATTTCATAGAAGATAACCTCTTCTATCCCTTGTACACTATTTGACCACGTTACGACCCCGGGACGTTGGCTACCCAACGAACCCCAACGGGGCCCATAAACTCTTGTTGTTACATCTCCTCGAGTTAGGGTTTTGGTTTTTGAGGGTTTTCTCTTATTGTTCAATTATAAAAAGTCCCTTGAGCCTCATTGTAACTCAGTTCAGAAGCATGTCGTTGCCACATCTCTTATCAGAGATAAGCTATCATCGTTCAAGCTATCTTATTTCTGTTCTGTTTGTAAGCATAGTTCAGTGTTTTTCTATATATGAAATGAAGTGTTTTTCTATTACATCTCTATGTTTATGTGTATATATGTAAGTTGTTTCATTCATGTTTAAGTTCAGATCAACTAGCCACTAGGGCCAAGGGTAGGGTAACAACTAAGGTAGAAAACTGCCTATTAGAAATAGTTGGGCAACTAGTAAGGCAAAATTTAAGCTCAGGTCTGAATCTCAAACCTTATCTAACTATATGTTCAAAGATATAATCACAAGAAGTTAGGGTTTTTGCATACTCCCAAATTAAATTCTAAATAGGTGACTTTGGGAAAATCGTCATAACTTTCTCTTTGAGCAACAAATTGAAATATCGTAAGAAGTTACAGAAAGAGGATAGACGGTAGGTTTCTTTGTATAGTTTTTAGATCTGAAAGTCAAAACAGTGACACGTGGCATGTTGTAAATGTTCGCTCCACTGAAGCATTATATAATCAGTCATCTCAGGAGATTGGGGATAAATGTTTCTTGGAGAATCAAATTCTAATTAGACTTGCGGGGTTAGAAAGAGCACTCAGTGGGCTACTGTAGGATGCAATTTCAGAACTTGTAGATCGGGAAGTACATAATTACATTCATTTCAATATTAAGCTCCTAAAATCAAGAAGAGGCGATATGAGGAAGTTTGATGGCAAGGATCCGGTAAATTGGATACTACAGATGGAGCAATATTTTGATCTACATGAGGTTCAACTATTATAAAAGGTACATATTGCATCTTTAAATTTAACTAAATGTTTATCTTTATCTTTTTATTTATATTGGCACAAATCTTTAACATTTTCTCTATGGGATAATAAAATAACACAAAAGGCCTCAATAGGAATTTCTCCATTTAATTTGGTCTATCGAAAAGAGGTTGTCCTCCCTAAAAATGTAAATGTTCCCTTTCTAGCCCTGGTTCAATTTATTGAAGAAACTCCTTCCTCTTCTATGCAGTTAAGACAAGCACAAATTATCAAGCTCTAAGAAGAAAGGGAAAATGCCAAAATCACACATGCACATCATCAACATTTAGTTAAATCTTGATTTGATGTGAATTATATAAGTTCAAAATCCTTTCAGCTCAGATACCTGACCTTAAAGTGGGATAAATCACATGAGGAAAAAGGTAATCATACCAAATTCCAAAGAACGTGGCTTGACCCATTTCAGATTGTGGAACAAATAAGCCGATCAACCTTTTTATTGCAAGAATTATCACGCAAAAGTGATTCTTTGCCTATTAATGGGCAGATTCTAAAGAAAATATTTTTCATAGAAGATAACCTCTTTTATCCCTTGTACATTATTTGACCAAGTTATGACCTCGGGAAGTTGGCTACCCAACAAACCCCAATGGGGCCCAAAAACTCTTGTTGTTACATCTCCTCGAGTTAGGGTTTTGGTTTTTCAGGGTTTTCTCTTATTGTTCAATTATAAAAATTCCCTTGAGCCTCATTGTAACTCAGTTCAGAAGCATGTCACTGCCACATCTCTTACCAAAGATAAGCTACCATCGTCCGAGCTATCTTATTTCCATTCTGTTTGTAAGCATAGTTCAATGTTTTTCTATCTATGAAATGAAGTGTTTTTCTATTGCATCTCTATGTTTATGAGTATATATGTAAGTTGTTTCATTCATGTTTAAGTTTGGATCAACTAGCCACTAGGGCCAAGGGTAGGCTAACAAATAAGGTAGAAAACTGCCTATTAGAAATAGTTGGGCAACTAGTAAACGTAAATTAAAGCTCAGGCCTAAATCTCAGATCTTATCTAACTATATGTTCAGAGATATAACCAGAGGAAGTTAGGGTTTTTGCATACTCCCAATTACATTCTAAGTAGGTGACCTTGGGAAAATCATCATAACTTTCTCTTTGAGCAACAAATTGAAATATCGTGAGAAGTTACAGAAAGAGGATATACGAAAGTTTTCTTTGTATAGTTTTCAGATCTGAAAGTCAAAACAGTGACACATGGCATGTTGTACACATTCGCTCCACTGAAGCATTATATAATCAGTCATCTGAGGAGATTGGGGATAAATGTTTCTTGGAGAATCAAATTCTAATCAGCCTTGCGGGGTTAGAAAGAGCACTCAGTGGGTTACTGCGGGATGCAATTTCAGAACCTGTAGATCTCAAAGTACATAATTACATTCATTTCAAGATTAAGCTCCTAAAATCAAGAAGAGGCGATATGAGGAAGTTTGATGGCAAGGATCCGGTATATTGGATAATACAGATGGAGCAATATTTTGATCTACATGAGGTTCAACTATTATAAAAGGTAAATATTGCATCTTTATATTTAACTAAATGTTTATCTTTATCTTTATATTGGCACAAATCTTTAACATTTTCTCTATGGGAAAATAAAATAACACAAAAGGCCTCAATAGGAATTTCTCCATTTAATTTGGTCTATTGAAAAGAGGTTGTCCTTCCTAAAAATGTAAATATTCCCTTTCTAGCCCTCGTTCGATTTATTGAAGAAACTCCTTCCTATTCTATGCAATTAAGACAATCACAAATTATCAAGCTCTAAGAAGAAAGGGAAAATGCCAAAATCACACATGCACATCATCAACATTTAATAAATCTTGATTTGATGTGAATTCTATAAGTTCAAAATCCTTTCAGCTCAGATACCTCATATTAAAGTGGGATAAATCACATGAGGAAAAAGGTAATCATACCAAATTCCAAAGAATGTGGCTTGACCCATTTCAGATTGTGGAACAAATAGGCCGATCAACCTTTTTATTGCAGGATTTATCACGCAAAAGAGATTATTTGCCTATTAATGGGAAAATTCTGAAAAAAAATAAAAAAAATAAAATAAAAAATAAAAAAATAAATAAATAATAATATAAAAAATAAATAATAAAATAAAAATAAAAAAAATAAATAATTAAATTTCATTGAAGATAACCTCTTCTATCCCTTGTACATTATTTGACGAAGTTATGACCCCGGGAAGTTGGCTACCCAACGAACCCCAACAGGGCCCATAAACTCTTGTTGTTACATCTCCTCGAGTTAGGGTTTTGGTTTTTGAGGGTTTTCTCTTATTGTTCAATTATAAAAAGTCCCTTGAGCCTCATTGTAACTCAGTTTAGAAGCATGTCACTGCCACATCTATTATAAGAGATAAGCTATCATCGTCTGAGCTATCTTATTTCCATTCTATTTGTAAGCATAGTTCAGTGTTTTTCTATATATGAAATGAAGTGTTTTTCTATTACATCTCTATGTTTATGAGTATATATGTAAGTTGTTTCATTCATGTTTAAGTTTGGATCAACTAGCCACTAGGACCAAGGGTAGGGTAACAACTAAGGTAGAAAACTGCGTATTAGAAATAGTTGGGCAACTAGTAAAGGTAAATTGAAGCTTAGGTCTGAATATCAGATCTCATCTAACTATATGTTCACAGATATAATGAGAGGAAGTTAGGGTTTTTGCATACTCCCAAATTACATTCTAAATATGTGACCTTGGGAAAGTCATCATAACTTTCTCTTTGAGCAACAAATTGAAATATCATAAGAAGTTACAGAAAGAGGATAGACGATAGTTTTCTTTGTATAGTTTTTAGATCCGAAAGTCAAAAAATTGACACGTGGCATGTTGTACACATTTGCTCCACTGAAGCATTATATAATCAGTCATCTGAGGAGATTGGGGATAAATGTTTCTTGGAGAATCAAATTCTAATCACACTTGCGAGGTTAGAAAGAGCATTGAGTGGTCTACTGCAAGATGCAACTTCAGAACTTGTAGATCTGGAAGTACATAATTACATTCATTTCAAGATAAAGCTCTTAAAATCAAGAAGAGACGATATGAGGAAGTTTGATGGCAAGGATCCGGTAAATGGGATACTACTGATAGAGCAATATTTTGATCTACATGAGGTTCAACTATTATAAGAGGTACATATTGCATCTTTATATTTAGAACCGAATCAATTTTTATGGTACCAAGGGCTTTTTTTCGTAAAGCACTTGTCACTTGATCAATTTTCATGGAAGAAATTATAACACATGATGAGGATACAAAGAGTAACACCTTCTTTAGCCAATTGATAAATCTTGAACAAAAGGGTTCAATGGCAGAGCACATTGAGGACTTTCAAAAATTTAATATAAGGTTAAATGATATTCCACATAAGCAAAGGATTGATGTTTCCATAGGGACTTTAAAGGATAACATTCAACATGAGGTTCATCTTTGGGAACTTGAATCATTAGAGAAGGCATTCCGGTTGGCAAGAAAAATTGAAAGCGAAATTATGGAAACAAGGAATCCCACCACTCATGACTATAATTATGGATGTGTTTTTTATTCTATCCTTCCACAACCTACAAGGTTTACATGACAACAATTGGAAGAAAAAAGAGAAAAAGGGCTTTGTTACAATTGTGATAGCAAATACACTAAAGGTCATAAATGTGCTAAGAATAAATTATTTTACATAGATTATGAAGAGGAGGAAGAAAAGGATCAAGAAACATCAAAAGAAGAGGATATACACGAGGAACCAACCATAGAGAAAGAAGAATTGAATCCGACCATATCTTGTCAAGAATTAGCAAGAATTACCACTGCTCAAACTCGCAAGATAGAAGGACATATCAAGAAGAAAAATGTTCAAGAAGTGAAAGATCACATCGAGAAAGAAGAAATGAATCCGACCATATGTTATAATGCATTGACCGAAATTACCGCTCTTCAAACTATCAAGATATAAGGACATATCAAGAAGAAGAATGTTCAAGAAGTGAAAGATCACATCAAGCACCAAAAAATGAATCCAACCATATCTCATAATGCATTGGAAGAAATTACAACTCCTCAAAGTATCAAGATAGAAGGACATATCAAGAAGAAAAATATTCAAGCAGTGAAAGGTAACATCGAGCATCAACAACAAGTTCTCCAATGTTTAAAGGATAATGCCACTTTGGTGTAGAATCGAATGAAACAATAGGTAGATCAACATCGCACTGAAAGAAGTTTGGATGTAGGAAATTGAGTATTTTTACGGCTACATATCAAGAAAGCTATTTATGTGGAAGAAATGTTGACAATACTACATGCACTTAAGAAATGATGACCTTACCTAATGGGAAGACACTTCAAGGTAAAAATGGTTCATGATAATCTTAAATACTTTTTAGAACAAAGATTATCTTTAGAAGAACAAAAAAAATGGGTTGCAAATATGTTGGGTTATGACTTTGAAATGATCTACAAAAAAGGGAATCAAAATGTTGTTGGAGAATCACTCTCAAGAAAGGATGATGATGCGAAATCATTGTTTTGGGTTATTTCTATTATCCCACCACATTGGATAAATGAGGAAAGGGATGAATGGAAGAAGGATGAAGAAGTGTGGCCACTCATTCAAAAGTTGCAGAAGATCCGAGTTCGAACAATATTGAGAGAACTTGACAAGGAACCAAAAATCATATTGGAGCCTAGAGCAATCACAGAAAAAAGAACCCAACTACCAAATTAATCAATTTCAGAGTATACATGTGGAAGATTCCACATGGAAGGATGATAATTTTATACAGAAGCATCAAGAACTACTCAAGCATTGAGGACAAAGCTTTTTGAAGGAGAGGGCATCTTAAGTCTATACTACTAGTGTAACCCTTTATTGTTATTAGTACAACACCCTTATTATATTGTTCTGCCCATATAGTCCCCATATTATTATTATTGTGCCCCATAGAAGCCCACTATTGTTATTATTGTGCCCTTACATTATTATTGTTATGTGGGCTCTTATTATATTATGATCGGTTATACAGAAAGGAGGTATTGTCATTTGTATCATCTAAGAATTCTTAATCTTTGTAATGTAAAGGACGTTGATCTATCTTTTCTATCTTTTTGTGAGTTGGTTTCATAGCAAACCGTGATGCCATTAAAGAGTCTTAGAAGAAACCTCTCCATTATACTTGTTGTCTCGAAGTTGGAGATATTAGGGGGAGAACTGGTTCCCCAACAAATTCACAAAATGCAGATAAGTAATAGAACTACTGGAATTATTAGATTTTGCAATAATGATTTTTGAACATAAAGTATAATGTTGTAAGTTATTAATATGCTTCGATAATAACTATGGCAAAGGAATGACTAAATGTTAGCAATAATCTCTTTATTATGGAATTTAAATGCAGTATCTATGTATCATAAAGTTCATGCTCAATATTTCTTTTATTCTGGAATCCAAATGCAGTATACATGGATGATAATGTTCATGCAAAACACTTCTTTTGTTCTGAGATTCAAATGTAGTATATGTTTATGATAAGTTCATGTACAATATTTATTTATAGTGATATGAAAAGAAACTATAGACCGTGGAAAAATGTAACACGATTCTAAAATGAAACTAAACATTGTTGATAACCCTGATTGAAAGAAAGAATCAAAAACATTCTTTAAACACCAATACTGGAACTATATTTGCAAAGAATATTAGTATTCATTATATTACATCATTAGGGCACTTTTGAAATAAATGGAATGAGCCAAAACTAGAAGTTTGAAGTACTTCTTACTGGAATAGAATTTAAGTTTAAGGAAATAAATAAAAAAAACTAATGTACAATTCTGTGCATCAAAAAGAAATAACAGGAACCTTATGTAACCCATAACAAATTGGTAGCATTAAAACACGACTGTGAAATCAATAAGAAAATCACAATGCACAACGAAATTAGAGAGGTGACTCATTTAAATAAACATCAGTGGTAGCAAAGCTAGCAAAATCTGCTATGGTAATTTGAGAGAGCCACCATCTCAGGAGTGGGTTAGTTCCAATGCTGAGTGATGGGTCGTTTTTGGGAATAGTCCCAGAACCTTCAAGCCTGTCTTAAGTCCGAAAGCTAAAACTGAAACCGGAAAAACTTCGTTATCCTGTTCAGGAAAACATCTTTGGAATTCAACATGCAGATTAGGTAAAATTCCTTAATTATCAATAAAAATGTTTAATAGTACAAAAAGAGTCATTTACACTACTGTGAAACTTTGTTAGTTCATGAAAACATGATATAGGAAATGACTTCATTTGAGCCAAAATACCATAACATGGAAGCAAACAGCGCAAGGACGAGATTCATTCACAGTCAAGATGCCTATAGTCAAGTGCAGACCAATAAATTTAAATGGAAAGGACTGTAATAATTAACCAGAATTATTATCGTGCCTTGGAAGAGTCTTTACGCTAAATCGGTGATAAACCCTTAAGTTAAGCAGGGCAATTAATAAACAAAGATAACCCATGTGTCCCAACGATGAGAAACAAAATTTTGCTAGAGGGAAATATAGCTACAGACAAGCCATTCCTCAAAGAAAATGTAGAATAGTAACCTGGAACAAATATCGGTTGAGTAGTGGAAACTCCAACACCTCCGGAGCACAGTATAAGTCGTGCTAACGGAGTTGCCTCTACATTAATGACAAAACTAAATCATTAACCAGGAAAATAAGAAACTAAGACAATAAGAGTTGTATTGTAGCATGATACTTTATTTTTCTTACCTAGCGGGTTTGAAGCAACCCTCGAAGGCACAGAAATGGTGTCGAGATATTGGCGGAAGTACAAAGTAGATAAAATTGCAGTCACTCAAAATATATTCTATTAATTGTTGAATGAGGAAAATACGCACATATGTATACAATCAATAGTCTCAAGATAGGAATGCTATCTTAGACGTACAGTAGTGTGGTTGAGAGATTCTCTCAACCACACACTAAACTAGGAGAAGCTATATTATAGCTTATTCCTATTATGTAAGAACAAACTCCTCAATTAGGAAATTACAACCATAGACAAGTAGGAATTAATTATTTCCAACTCCCCCCCTTAATGACTACCTGTCATGATAGTCAAATCCACCATCATCACACGAATTGCATATACAAAACCTCCAAAAACACAGTTTTCCGTCTTTGGACAGATCCACAATTTGCAAATTTGGCGTTTCCAATATAGCCGAAGAATTGATCTGATCAAAATTGATCCGATCCGCCTCTCCCGGATAGATCTGCAACTTCTCCGATCCTGCACCCCTTGCAGACCGTCAAACGAAGTTGAGGCTTCCCGCAGATCCCCTCGAAGGTGAATTGGCGCGATCCTGAATGATAAACCCGCGCCCATTGGCGCGATTAATGGCCTAACAATCGCGCGAGTTTGCCTTTCTGGCGCTACTGTCAGCGCGAAAAACGCGCCAATCCCCTTCTACTCAGAAAAAATCATCTGAGTCCGAGCCAGGTGTTACTGCAGTTCACCTGCTCCTACGAGCACAAAGCTCTTGTGTACACACAGCCACAAAGGCACCTCAAGCCACATAGGCGATTCAGCCACAAAGGCAATCTGCCACCACCAGGCAAGTCCGATTTACCACCACCGGGCAAATCCGCCAACTTCAATATGCCACCACCGGGCAAGTCCGATTTACCACCATCGGGCAAATCCGTCAACTTCAATATGCCACCACCGGGCAAATCCTGTAGCCACTAGGACTGTATAGATGGTTTTTGGTTCACCACCAACCGTCACATTACAGTGAAAAAAGATGGTTTCAGGCTGACCACAAACCATTACAAAGTGGTTTTGAGATCACCATGAACTTTCAAATGCCTTTACAAGGCTTACATTCAACATTTGGAGTTTATGGTACATACAATGACTATTACAATAATATGCTAAGTAGTCTATTCCACAAACCACACTAAAACAAAAAATCTACTTTGTTGTCCACCATAACTGTTGTTGTTGCTCCTTTATCCCAAGTTCACATCTTGGGCATCTTTGTCGAATAACTTCTTGGAACTCCATGCTTAACCTGTCATTTGTTAGAATAGCCAATTCTAACAAAATAACTCCATATTGAAGTGGCTAATTTCAATATGTATATCAATTTAAATTCCAAAAAATACTTCACCAAAAAACATTTACCCAAGTATGATCCACAGGCTGATCCACAGTCTTCACGCCACACACCTAGGCGCCAAGCTGCCAACGGCGAAAAACAAGAGCCAATGCAGCCCCGTCCAACACGCAGATCACTGCGCAACTGCAGCCTCCGTCGGTCTTCTCCTTGGCTTACAACGCACCAGATCCAAAGCATACACCAGTTCCATAGAAACTTCAGCGGAGCCATTAGATTGAAATCAAACCACTCCTGAAGGAAGCCGCAGCACAAGTTGCCCTCCTACAACACTTTGAACATAGTAGTAGCAAAAGTCTGCCAAAATAAAAGTCTGAACAATCTCTGACAAAAGTACCATGGACGGCCACAAGCCACGGCCCAATGCAATCAACAGGTAGCCACGGCTATCCAAAACCTGGAGTACCCAATGTGCACAGCTGAAAAAACCTTGCAATACCCAATGCAAACACATAATGGGCTGTGAATGGTTCAACTATCTTTGTATTTTGCACCACGCGGAGCTGGGGTAAAACTGCAACAGCTTCAAGATAAACACAAGCCTAAGCATTAATTGTATGCTCCTAGTTCATGAAATGCATAGCACCAACGAAGAGGATCACAAAAGCAAGAATAAAAATGATCAAGGATGCTCTCCCTAACAAAATGACAGACCTTTGAATCACATGTTGGCCCATAAAGGCAGCAATGACACAGACCCCAAAGAGGTATGCAGCATAGGGAACTAGAAATTGCTTTAGAAAATAGTATTCCACAACAGACATCGATGAAGAAAATGTAATAACAAAGGTTGTTGTGGCACTTCAAACCTGAGGATTCAAAGAACTCAAGCACATCTTCACGGGGCCCCTGATAGATAACCTGACCCTCAGAAAGCAGCACGATATCATTGAAGAGATCATAAGTTTCCGGCGTTGGTTGCAGCAGCGAAATGAAGGTCGTCCCGTCCAAGACGTGGACTCTCTGGCGCAAGCATTTCACAATTTGGAGCGATCTCCAAAACAGATTCTTCGGATACATGACAATCAAAGGTTTACGGAAATCCTGGTTTATCTGGTGACGAAGAACATGAAAATAGTTAGCAGGAGTTGTCACATTTACAATTTGCCAATTACACTGCTGAATTTGGGTGCATAATGTAGAATCCATCTCAGGAATCACAAAAGGATTGTCATCACTCATCTGGAAATAGCTCTCTAATCTTGCACTAGAATGCTCTGGACCCTGGCCATCATGTCCATGAGGAAGCAAATCAACAAGTCCAGATTGGCGAAGCCATTTTGGTTCCCCGCTGCTTATGAACTGATAAAAAATGGCTTGGATGCCATTTGCAAAATCACCAAACTGAGCTTCCACACCTGCAGAAGACCCATTAACAGTACTGCCACTAGATGCATCCTTGGAAGGAGACTAATCGCCACTCTGTTTGGCCATCGATGTCTTTTCACCTTCCAATTCTCTGTACTTCTGCAGGTAGACCTTGAGGGGCTCCACATAGTTTTCAAACCTAGAGTTCCCATTGCCCACAGCGGGTCGTCCCCATTGATGGTCTTCCTCTTCTCCCTCTGGCACTTGTCAGAGGCTTCCCCAGTGATGAAACTGATGAACTCTGAAACGCATTCCTGCACCGTCTCCTTGGCATCTTTCGATATATTGGCATTAGCTGGAAGGGCTTTCTTCATGATTCTGCTCACATTAGCAATGGGCAGAAATCGATCCTATTCGTTCACGGAACCATCCTCGTTGTTGTACGTGTGCGCTCCTGATTCATCCTCCGAGCGCGAGCTGCTATCGGGACTGCGCTGATGCCGAGTGGTCGCCATGGGTTACATCAGTTGATGGGAATCATTGATACCCGGGTCCTGGCCTCATGTGTGCTCACAAAACCAACTGAAGAGGCAAGGATCCGAGCTAATTGGCAGAACCCATCTGAGATTTCAAAGAAGGCGAATTTCACAGTGATCCACCAGGAATAAACAACAGGTCTCTATGGGTCGAATCCCACCTTTGGCAACTCTCCACGACCACCATACTTCCGTTGCACAAAGCAATGGTTTTGCTCCCTTGAGCACCCTTTTACGCTGATCACCACATTGTATGATCCTTCAATTTGCAGGATCCATGCACCAACAAATCCTGATTGATCCACGCACCATAGAATCAACACCACGACCTCTGTCAACATAGGTCAATCTAAAATCCATGAACATGACTCGCCTTCGACCGCTTCAATGGCAGCGGCGTCCGGGAATTTCTTCGACGACAAGCTCAACCGACCGCAGTTCGTCGATTTCTTCAATTGGCCAATTGGCAAAGCTACAGACTTGAATGGAGAGAAACGAGAAAGATCTGACCAAGAAGTGGCAGATTTGGCCAAAGTAGGCCATAAACAAAAAGGAAGAAACACTGAGCATAGAACCCTGAAGTAGAGTTAAAACCAGTGAATGCCATTCATGCATTCCATAAATTGCATAAACATGCATCCAGTCTCTGCCTGGTTTCCCCATTATGTAGAACCCCAAAAAAAACGGCGAAAAAAGAAACACACAAAGAATATTTCTAAATTCTCAGCCCGGATTTAATTCGAATTTGGGAGCAATTTAGCGGCCTAAAATAGTTCAAAACACTTACTGCCACCGGAAAAAAAAGGGCGAATTCGTTGAAACAGCACATACAGAAACTACAATCAGTGAAGAGAGCAAAGCACAATACACAATCTAGGCCCCTTCATTACCGTCCCAGAAATCGAACCCGCAACCTCATCAGTTAAGGAGAAGCGCGAATAATCTGGTCCTAAATCGACCAACTGCACATCTCTTATCTACGACTCCGGGATCGAATCCCAACCAATTCTATCTTTCCCTCACAGGCCTGAAAGACCGGGTTTTACAGAGAACCGGGAATCCACGACCTAATCTCCGAGCGGAAGCCAAACAACTTCTCCAAGCGGAAGCCAAACAACTCCTTCTCTAACAAGCCTACTACCCAGGGCATGTTCTCCACCTCCACGCTGTATAATCAATAATGGACAAACAAATAATCACAAAATTTGTATTCTCTTCAGCCCAGGAGCAGCCCAGCGCACGAGGGGCTAGGCCCTCAGGCTCTCATACCAAGATAAAATTGCAGTCACTCAAAATATATTCTATTAATTGTTGAATGAGGAAATTACACACATATTTATACAATCAATAGTCTCAAGATAGGAATGCTATCTTAGACTTACAGTACACTAAACTAGGAGAAACTATATTCTAGCTTATTCCTATTATGTAGGAACAAACTACTCAATTAGGAAATTACAACCATAGACAAGTAGGAATTAATTATTTCCAACTAAAGTGCAACCAACCATGTAGACCATAAACAACATCCTTCAACATGAGGGTGTGGAAGAAACAATCGAAAACCAAAACCAAATGACCAAAAGTTGCAAAGCGTGTCCTCGCAAGGCCACGAGGGTGTTGGGGATGTTTCTGGTAAAATCCCAAAAACAAACAAACAGGCTGAATACAGAGCAATGCTCTGTTTTTCTCCTCATGATCTTTTGCACAGGGAAGCAAATAAAATTTTGAGGACAGAGGTTTTTCACACCAATAAAACCTTTATATTCATTAATAAAAACACTTATACATATTTCTTCCTCTTACTGTGAGGGATTCATCAAAAAACAAAATTACTCTGCCTCTGTTACAAATGATTTTTACACTGCTGTGTAAAATCTACATTCACATTTACTGCTATAAAAGACCTTTTACATTTACTCATTTACCACTGTAAAATGAAACTCTTACATATGCTGTAAAAATTTCTTACATAAGTTTACTGCTGTAAAAGAAATTCTTTCACATTCACTCCTGTGTGAAATTCTTCATTACATTCCAAATGTTGGGGTTTTCACATTTCATATTAAAAAAAGATATATTACCTTCCCATGGTTTTCAACAAACAACTATGTGCACCTGTAAGAAGAAATCCAAATTTCATTTGGGAGTTTTTTTTCTTCTTCCCCTGGTTCTCTATTCGTTGTACGAACCCGAAAATGCTTCTCCACCCATGTGCAATACTGAACTAAAGTCAACACACATACCCCGAAACTATATGGCGTACATACTATGGGTTAACCAAAAAAAATTACACCGTATGAAAAAATTTAAATGTATTACCTAAAACTATGACATTTCATTAAATGCATTAAATAAAACGTGTCGTAAAAGTAAAATTAACTTTCGGGCAGGTTGAATGAAATCTTTGTCCGTTGACCTGATCGGACGCAATTCGCTCACCAACCTTACACAAAACAAACGAACTTTAGCTTCCGGGGAGTGAGTGGTTTTGAGTTCGTACACTGGACGCGTGGCAGCTGATCGGGGTGTTCGGAGGCCCTCTGACATAAACCTCTTTTTGCCAAAAGCGGTGCGAAATGTGTTGTGGTTTTCTGAGGTGGTTTTGCGTTGCCATTTATTGTTCCCGCACAGCAGATGGAATTATGGTTTCAACACTCCCCTTTAATTTCAGCTGCTGGGCATTCAGTCATACCCAAAAATTTTCTTAAAAACTCAAAGCTTTTCTGGTCCAGTGGCTTTGTCAAAATGTCTGCAACCTGTTCTTGAGTCCTGCAATGTTCTAAGGCAATTTCTCCATTGTTCACCAATTCCCTGATGTAATGAAACCTTGTGTCAATGTGTTTCGTTCTCTTATGAAACACTAAATTCTTTGATAATGCAATAGCTGAGCTATTGTCACAAAAAATCACTGTTGCTTTTGCCTGCTCTTGGCCTAAGCTCCTCAACATCCTTCTCATCCAAACTGCTTGACATGCTGCTGTTGTAGCTACCACATATTCAACCTCTGCTGTAGACAATGCTACAATGGACTGCTTCTTAGAAGCCCATGAAATGGCTCCTGAACCCATGTGAAAAACATAACCAGAAGTGCTTTTCCGATCATCTACACTTCCAGCCCAATCACTATCATTGTATCCAACTAAATCTGAATGTTCTGAGACATTATATAAGATGCCAAACCTTTTAGTACCTTTGACATACCTCAGAATCCTCTTTGCTGCTTGCCAATGTGCTTCCTTTGGCCTCTCCATGAATCTGGAAAT
>APFE031547903.1:0-15849 GCA_000404065.3 Pinus taeda
CGAAAACACAAAGAGCAACAGAAATGAAGCACATGGCATGGGAAGCGGGTTTACCCCATGATATTTGAGCTTAATGTTTCGACTGCTCCTAGATGTGATGTGGGATGTCAGAGCTACAAATTTGATGTGAGGAATGAGCTCTATAGTGTCTGGTTGATGAGTTTCGATAACATTGAGGTTGTGATGCACATGCCACAAATCTAGGGGAAGTGACACTTGGTGGGAGGTTTTTGAATTGCTCCTTGCATGTAACCTCCAACTGCTAAACATAGATCCCTAAGACAAGGGATGCCTTTGCATGTTGCCTTGGGAGAAGTAGCCTATTCATGCAATTCTATTTTTCTCAGCCATGTAGGGAACCGTTCAACTCAGCTGCACATGCAAGAGATTTCTCGACTGTTAGAGAAAATGTGCATTTCTGGCTGGGAGCTAGGCTGGTTGCCCAAGGGGTTTGCACAATTTTTAGGCTGAGTAGCTGACTGCTACCTAGATTTACACAAATCTTGGGCTAAATAGCCTGTTGATGGGAAAATTTGTGCAAATCTTGTTGGGAGGGTTGGCTGGCAGGATTGCACAATCCTAGAGCCCAACAGGTTGTAAGAGGGAATTGCGCAATTCCTGGAGGGAAGGATGGTTTCCCTCTAGAAATGTGCAAATTTCACTGGGAATCTACTCAGCCTGTAGCTGGACCAAGTCTGGGTAAGAATCCTATGAGGGGAATGGATCGATTGTGATCAACCGGCTGCCTTTGTGCGAGGAAAACACTGAAGCTTGAGTACTTGATGAAGCAAGACAAAGTGTTGTGTAAGGTTGGTAGGGGAGGCTCCAAAACAAACTAAGGCAAAATTTTAGAGGGTGGTAGTACCCGCTACAACAGGATCCAAAACATGATCATGGGATAGAATCCAAGTCCTACAATATTTGCGTGGAACTATACATCGCTACCTCTAGTATACAGGGAATGAAATCTAACGTGTGGGACATACATATTTGGTTTAGGGTGGCAATGAGATAGATGGAAGAAGCACAATAGGTGGATGCTTCAGCCTTGGATCCTCCATGGTCTCGTAGATGAGTAGAAATTAGGACATAGTTGCTTTAAGTAGTGTTGAAGTCAAGTATGTTGCTGCAAGTGAAGTTTTTCAGGAAGTTGTTTGGCTCAGGAAGTTATTATCATATTTGTTTGAAGGACCAGTAACCCCTACATATATACACCATGATAATGAAATTTGTATCAGATTGACAAAAGAATCAGTGTTTCATTTTAGGATGAATCATATAAACAACAAGTACCACTACATCAAAAGCCTAGTACGAGTTAGGTTCATGAAGCTGCATTATATACCTACTAATGAATACGTAGTTTATATACTGACTAAATCATTACCAAACAAGAAGCTGGAGTATCTGAGAAACAATCTTGGTTTGGTAGACATCTCTTCCCCAATTGAAAGGGAGTGATGTTGGATAGTTCTTGTCTTTATGGGTCAGGCACTAGAAAAGGACTAATTGTCATAAGTCTTAGTGAAGGCCATAAAGAAAGAATGGAGTCTGGAGGATTGGATAAACATCTTAGATTGGAGCTTATTATGGATTGTAGAATCTAGGAAAATAATTTGTTGACTAATACTCTTTGAGGATGAGGTAGGGAATCCAAGATAAGAGTAATTGAAGAGGACCGATATTCTTTGAGGATCCGGGATTGGGAATCCAAGAGAAGAATATTATTAAAAGGGACATACCTTGTGGACATCTGGATGGGATATGTACCTTAGAGGTAGTGTGGCATCTCACGTAAATCCTCCCAACATAATACTCTCGAATAAGGATGAGCTTGTCTAGTTAAGGCCTTCAAGGACAATGTTGGTTATGATATATATGCTTGACAAATATGGCTTATCAATATTACTCTTATTATGAGAATGCTTCAAGATTTAGATTCCTTTTACCATGTAATAGATTATGAATACCTCCCTAGTTAAGAGGGAGTGTTGAAAATTGTAACTTCGATCTTTATAATGAACTAATTGTAATCAGGGCATTGTATATTATTTATAAAGAAAGAAAAAGAAATTATATTTTATTATTGGAGTATGGATTTCATACTCAAGTTTGAGTGAATAACATGTTCTTCATGATTTTAGGTTTTCTAGGTATTTCTATGATAAATAATAATTTTTGTCATGTGTCATAATCCCATTTGGATTCATTGTAATAAAGGAAAATATTTATTCTATCAAGAAAAATCCATTTATAATCCAAATACCAAGTCAACCCAAGGAGAATATCAAGTCAACCTAAAGGAGGGGAATTTGACCCTCAAGAAAGGTTATATAAAGAAGAGAAGCTCGACCCATTTGGACACTCATCATGCACAAGTTCGATCTATGATAGAGAAGGTGAAGAGAGTAGCTGGGAGGACGAAGAAGAGGAGAAAAAGTCAAATTTTGAAGATACTATTTCTTTGTCTTGCTTCTAGGGTTTGTGAAGTTTTCAACTGAATTTTCCAGTTTTAGGGCCAAATTTCTGTGAAGTAGTTGCAGGGGTCGAAGTTGCAGTAGCGAAGTTGCAGTCTTGAAGTTCTGGAAGCTGCCTTAAAGGGGATCTTGTTGGGGGGTGACTTGGGGCTTGGAGGGTTTGTTAGATTTGGTCTTTGGGCCTTGGAATTCTATTTGTAAGCATATTCAATAGAAGAAGATAAGCATTTTTATGGGTTTTCCCCTTGGAGGTGCTTTTCCCTAGCTTGGAGCCTATATCCCATGTACTTTGTCTCTTTGTGATGTTAATTGTTTTTGGTAACTGCTTGATGAACATAACTAAAGAATTAATTAAAGACCAAATAAAATCTCAATTAATTATCAGGATAAGGAAAATAATTTATAATCTACAACTCTCTATGTTTTCCAAAATAGGCTCATAGCTAAGGTTCAAGAAGGAGACTTAAGATAATAATATAGTTGGCACTATGAAGAGGGTCTTGAAGAAGGGTTTCAAGTTTCTTAGAAATCTCACTATGTCTATCAAGGATTATATGTTCAAGATCATCTCCAAGATTGTGAAGGAAGTAATAGATGGAAGTTTGTTCTTTGCTTTATTCAGCACTTTCAAGGACAAGAATGTATGGGTTATTGATATCGATGCCTTTAGACACATGATATGAGAATGCAGTCAACTCCAAACCCTATCTAAGGGAAACTCCACTCACTCAATCAAAATTGGAGACAACAAAATCTATCCAGTGAAAGGTATTGGATCTACTTCGTTGGAGCTCGAGTCTAGTGGACGCATTCAAATCAACAATATTCTATACATTCCATGTTTGAAGAAAAACTTTCTATTTCTTGTCTAGAGGATAAGGGTGAAATAATTGCTTTTGTTGATGGCTAGGTTTTGGTTTGGGGTAAGGTCTCTAGTATTAATGAATCTACAATGATTGGGATCCATGAGGGTGTTATTTTTTCTAGCATCTGATGGTGTTTTAGTATCCAACCTTGTGGAGAGGCTAAAACACATGAGATCTCCAAAACCCAGAAATTATTTCTGGAAATCCCACCTACATATAGCTCTAACAAATTCAAGCCCTAACTCCTTATACCCTGACCTCATTGGGGACATGCACAGAAAAATAGAGAAATAATAGATTGCTCTGATACCAATGATCCATATTTATGAAGGAACAAAACAAAATACAGATATAAACTGAGACACGGAGATACAACGAAAACAGAACTTCAATTAATTAATAACAAAGTACTAAAAAAACTTTACGTGCAGAATGGAAATAAACTAGCTCATGAGATGGTGACTTATCCCTGAGAAGAGATGTGGTGGCTACATGCCTTTTTAACTGTGTTACAATGAGGATCAAATGCCTACTTATTATTGAGAAACATTGGAAAACCATAAACATCCAAAAAACTAACCCTAGAAGATGAAGCGCCAAACATTTGTGGACCTCGTTGGGGTAAATCGGTACATCAACTTCCCGGGGTCGTAACTTTGGCATACAATCTATGTTTGATGCATACGATACCTTGTTAGAAATATATATCTGAGGACTACAAGTTTCTACTACAAACCTTTGGCATTTGTTATGTATTTTCCTATTTTCCAAACAAAAAGAACGTTGTTTAGGGCCTAAAAATCGCTTCGGACATTCATGGCCTGAAAAACTACCAAAAGTAGTAAATTGTGCTACAATTAAGGAAACTAAAAGAAATAATGGTTGGTTTCCAAGTGGAATAGATGGGTGTCCACCAATATCCACCTAGATCGCATTGGGTTTTTTCGGGGACATTTACCTAGCAATAATTGTGCTATATTTTTTGTGTGTGCTCTATATTTCTCGATTTCCATCATTTTATTTTTCGCAACATTTTTATGCTGAAAATTACAATTGTGATTTTATTCGTTGTTTGTTGTAGCAAATAAACTACTTAATAAATTAATCAGTTAGAAGAATAATTTACAGTTGCTGCAATAGACTTGAAAATTTCAAAGGGGGCACATTATATAGACTCTTTACACCTCTATCTCCCCCAATCCACTTGGATGTGAGGCATTATGAACTACGACATAAAAGCTATGGACACCTTCATTATAAGATTTTCCATCTCTATGTCAAATGGTTAATTGCATCACCGAATTGAAGGAATCACTTGAAGGAACCTGTAAGGGATGTGCTCTAAGCAAGAATGCAAAGAATCCATTTGCAAGAAGTGATACCAGATCTAAGAAAGTTTTGTATCTCATACATTTAGATGTATTTGGACCTATGGCAGTTAAGTCTCTTGGTGGGAATCAATATTATGTAATCTTCATTGATAACTTCTCAAAGAAAACTTTGTTATAACTCCTCAATAATAAGGATAAGGTATTCGAAAAGTTTCAGGAGTTCAAGAATGAAATGGAGAATATAACCAAGAGAAAGATAAAAACTATGAGATCAGATAATAGTGGAGAATACACCTCCAAAGAACTAATAGCTTTCTACAATGAACAAGGGATTAAGAGGGAGCTTATTGTTCCTTATAAGCCTGAAAATAATGGTTTTGTTGAAAGGAAGAATAGAACAATTGAAGAATGTGTGAGGGACATGTTGCATGATCAAGATCTCCCTCAATTTCTCTAGGGGATAGGCATGTATGTGATCTGAAAATCACTTATGTATGATCTCAGTTAATTAATGTAGGTACTACAAACTCATGCGCTGGGATATGCCTATGTTATTTTAAACAACAGATCGATAAGATTGCGAAATACACAGGCATTGGTAACAGTAAGAGAAACACAGCAAGTAAATTCAACAAAAAAGCACAACAATTTAATAAGTAGTTCACCCAATCCTCCTGGGCTACGTCTCCTGGTCCAACTTTCAGTGGTGGCCTTTTTTTTATGTGTCTTTAAGAAGAGATTTTACAATGAGGAGCTCAATTTGAGTCTCCTATAACAGATGGTGCTTAGTAGGGTGGTACTTGGATTCCCCAAGCCACTAGAGTACACAGCCTCCCCCTTACCAAGTCTCGACCTCAACTGGTCTTAATGGGATGAATCCAATTTGGTACTCAATTCCCGATAGATATCCTCACAGGGATTGCTTGAACCTCTCAAGCCTTCTTGGTTCTATCTACTTGATGCTACCTTAGCTCTGCAGGTCAGATCAACTTATCTATTCTCTGCTCCTTGCTTCACTCTCTCTTCTATCTCCTTTCTGTTCTTTGTATGTCAGTGGCTTAAAGCCAATCTGCCCCTTGACTGTTCGCTTCCTCTTCCGGCTCTTCAGATCACCTGCCTCTGTCCACTGGAATTCCCTGCTTCTGCGTCATCGCCACTGTGTAACGTTTCACAGAGAAGTGGCCACTTGTCTCCTTACGAATTGGGCACCAGCTTTTCCTCGAACAGTCGTTATTTCAGTTATTCCGCAAAATGATTCATCCGCCAACTCAATGGTCATGTCAGACCCAAAACGCCATATGCTTTAGCCTATTCTTCCGTCAAATCCGGTCTCCCATCGGGTGCAATCTCCATCGTTGATCTAGGGCCTCCAGATCCTACGGTCATCGCTGTTATCGCACGGGTGAGTTTCTTGACCGTTACCCTACAATGAGAGCAGTTTTTTCTCTCATCCGCTGGACACACATCATTCAGTGTATGGCATCGCTTGGTCCTCTGCCAAACCCGCTTACCACCCGAAATGCCTCCGATATTCTGCCGGTTTTGAGCGCGAGACCCGCCTTCTAACGTATCAGGTATGTCTGTATGGTTTTACCTATTTTCACATGACCAGGTGCCGAGGCTTTTCCTTCTCTGAGGTTTTTATCTTGCGATACCGCTAATCGCGTATTAGAAACGGCCTCTGTTTTATGATCTGGACTCCTTATTTGCTAGCTTGCGCCATTGCGCAGTCTCCATGGGATAATGGTTAGCATGCTTTGACCGAGGGTCCTCGTTTTTCTGTGCTGGCTACAAACTACCACTGTCCAGATGTCTTTCCTAATAGCTCATTGTTCACAAAATTTTGGAGTCTGACATAATTTGAAACAGTCATAGAAACTCTGATAATTTTCAAGGATCCAATTCAGATTAGTATGGAAATTGTTTACTTGAAGAACTGAATTCCTCAAGGATTCTCAACAACATGACTCCAAAAGAAGCATTTACAGGAAAGAATCCAAGTTTAGATCATCTTCGAATATTTTGGTGTCCTATGTATATTCATATACCCAAGGAAAAGAGAAAAAAGGTGGATCCTACCAATCTAAATGGCATTTTTTTTTTGGGTTTCATCAAAGTTGTATAGAATCTATATTAGGAATATTTTTGAATTGAAGTAAGTAGGGATGTCATCTTTGATCAGAGTAGAGCTTACAAGAAATCAAATTATGTTTCGGTTGACTCTGATGAAGAAGATTTGAGGATATCTCAAGGGAAAATGATGGTCAAGATGAGACATCTACTCAAGAAAATGTTGATGGTCCTTGTGAGCCTATACGACAAGTAGTGATTCCAAAAAATTGGAAGAGGCCTACTTGGCTGAATATTGCTCTTCAAGAAGCATAAGGACATGTAACATCAGGGACCTTCAGAGAAAGTAAAAGTCTGAAAAGGTATTCAGAGTATGATGCATACATGACAAATCTTATTGAAGTGGAACCTTCCTCCTATAAAGATGTTGTTAGACATAAAGAGTGTAGGAATGCAATGTGGGATGAATACCAGTCAATCATGAAGAACGATATTTGGTAAATTGTCCCAAGGATAAGTGACAAATTTATAGTCACTTCAAAATCGATTTATAAGATAAAGCACGTTACATATGGGAGAAATGATAAATACAAAGCAAGGTTTGTAGCAAGAGGTTTCTCACTGAAAGAAGGGATTGATTACAAAGAAATATTTTCTCCTACAACTAGATATAGAACAATAATATCACTTATTTCATTGGTTGTTTCTATGGGATGGAACATTTTTCAAATCGAAGTTAAGACAACATTTCTAAATGGGACTATTGATGAGGAGGTTTACATAGAGAAACCTTAAGGATTTGAAATAAATCAGAGGTAGACTCATGTTTACAGGTTGAAGAAAGATCTATAAGGCTTAAAGCAAGCACTTATATCTTGGTATGCAAGAATGGATGCATACCTATTGAGAGTTGGTTTTACCAAGAGTTTTGTAGATCCTAACCTATACATTAGGGTGGTCTAAGGTGAACTAGTTATCATACTCTTATATGTGAATGATCTACTAGTTACATGAGTAAAGCATAAAATTCAAGAATACAAGAAACAATTAGCATCCAAGTTTGATATGAAGGATCTTGCGATTATGCATTATTACTTGGGATTAGAAGTTTTGTAGAAGCCAGGTTAGAAATATGTTGGTCAAGGCAAATATGTTATCAATATTCTTCAAAAGTTTGGCATGATGGACATCAAGCCTGTGATGACTCCTATGATTACAAACTTAAAGAAGTTGAACTCTTTAGAATCTAGTTCGGTGAATCCTACTTGCTACATACAATTAACTGAGTCCTTGATGTATCCAGTGAATACAAGACCAGACATTTTGAATAAACTTCTTTGTTATACTTGGCCTAAATATTTCTAATCTTTTTTATATCTTTGATTCAATACATTTAAGCTTTAACGTTGCACTTGTAGTTGGATTTGAGGCCCCTCTGCATAACGGTCTGATATGGACGTCAATTTTTCCCAAATTTTGTCTCAACTTGGCTACTCACATATAAAATCTTACATACAAAACTATATCTAGTTAAATGGTTTCAACATGGCTAATTAGTCCCATGTCTCCCAACTCTAGACATTTGTCTACCTCAGTTTTGTCACCACAACAATGTCCCCTTTGATTAGATTTATTTTGCAACGCATAGATGAAACTATGGTGGCATGAAAAGAGAATGTGCATCCCATAATCTCTACATTTACACCGATCTCACTACCAACCAAATGGAATAAGGAGCATAGAAGCCCAACAATTAGTAACATTCTTGGAAAATCCAAGAGAATAAATATTGGAACATCTATCTCTAGGAAAGAAGTGATAGGATTATCAAGATCCCTCTCTACACCTAATCTTTCCTCCATACCAATAAACATGTTTGGCGTAAAAAGGGTGTAATCATCAAGGAAGTGCAATAAAGTGCAAAAAATGTAGACATCATATACTTGATGTAATATCAACAAAGACACCACCAAGGTTATTTCACAAATAAGAAAAGGGAAATTGCTAGTTTTGAATCAACTAGCAAATCCCTTTCTATCTATAAATATTATATATAATCTTATGATACAATAATCAAACTTATTTTGCCATGAATCTCAAGGGAAAAGAGTCCAATATTAGTCCTAAGAAGCTTTTAGAAAGGGGGATACCTCTTAATAATTCTCAACTCGCTATGTTTGACCAGAACATGATAGCTAAAATGAAATTCCTTTCCTATAAAAGAAACAAGAGGACGATGTCTCAATGGAGCAAAAACAATTCATTTACTGCAATTGCCAACTATCTTGTCTACACCAAAATGTTGTTGATTTTACTAGAGATATATTAAAAATGAAAGTACATATGTCTATTATTCATGAAGGAATGAAAAAAAGGAAATTAGGGTCATCTAGTGAAGATGAAATTGATATCATGTTCACTACCTATCTTTTTCGCATTATCCAAATAGAAGTAGTTATTGATGAGATAAAATACCATGTGATACCTCCTCCTCCTCTCGTCTTGTATAGAGATGATGAGAATGACCCTAGAAAGATTTGGACAAAAAAATCATATTCTATAGACTTAGTCCTTAAGGTTGTAAACATTGAAGAAGGTATAGAAAATGAAGTGGACTAATTTTAATTCATAAACAAACAAGCTCAAGTAGCCAAAGCACCAAAGGTGTCTCTACATTTTTTTTATTTTTTTCTGAATATGGCTACTTCTATACTAATACAAAATAAATTTACACCGAGGCCATGGCCTCATAAAGCTAGCCCAAAGATGCAACATGATTACAAGCATAGCAGATCAGTATGAAAAAACCCAGCTGAGTATTGCCCTCAAGAACTGTAGAAAACCTGATCATGACTAAAGCAAAAATCCAGAAAACCCCATAGTTGTACATGGAACTGAGAATTAAAGTGGGGCTATGCGACAACCAAAATAGTGAAACTAGACCAAGTAGTTGTGACCAACTATGCGACAACCCAATATTGAATACAGAAGTAGCTGTGACTGCAACCGAAACTGAAAACTGAAGGCTAGCAGAATGCCCCTTTCGCATGCGAAACTGGCAATTTGAGCTAGTGCACTTATCATGATATCTAGGAAGGTGATAAGTGAATCTTCTCGAGCTTTTTGAATTCCAAAAAAACCAAAAAGAACCAACCTGTTTAAACATTAGGAGAGGGATCAGGCGGCTCCTCAATGATGCGGAATCCATACTTGTAATCATCGTCGTCATCAGAGGAGCCTGCCTGATTCTTCATGCTTTGAGAAGCTTTGCTTTTTCCAGAGCCTGAAGCCTTGCTCTATTCGAAGTTTGTCTGGATGGAGCCTGGTCTGTCTTCCGCCGGCCTGTCCGTAGTCGCCCTAAGGGAACCAACCTCTTGACCTGAATTGAACTCGCTAAGCTCTATGGTGACCGTGGCCATAAAGGAGAAAGTGCCATGACTACAGGGGAATTGTAACCGAGCGGAGTTAGTCGAGGATTGGAAGGAGCTTGGTGCTATATTGTGCAATCCTCTGCCCCTATCCCGTCCACTCCGAGTAGTCGGGTACCTATCTATGTGGAAGTCCGAGCAAAAAGTAGAGGAGTCCAACATGGAAGAGAAGGCCTAGCGTCCAATTTGCCCTCGGGAGCTGCCTCTTCTGCAGCTCATCCTCTGTCGAAGTTTTGGCATAACTGGAGGAGCAGGGTGATCTGGGCTACTTGATAAACTATGGAATTATATATGGATGAAAATAAACTTGGCTTCAGCGCTCAAAAGGCCGAAATGGAGAGCAATAAACGAGTGGCTAGCGAAAAAGCAGGGGAGACAGAGGGTGGCTTGAAGGCATAGCCAGAAGTTCATCCAACAAACCAGAGCCCAGTGTATTCCTGAGAATGTTCGAGAGCAAACTGCTGCATCTACAAAGGAGGGACCAAAGTGAAAGGGAGAAATGCGATTGTGGCAAGTTGATAGCGCCATGATCAAGAAATTAACCGGCAAAAGAGGAGGTACTGACAGCATTAAAGCATCATTAATCTTGAGCACGGGGGAAGTTATGGCCGGAGATATGAGAGGTTGAGTGGCAGTGTAGATCAACCACGTGCCCATCCAAACAACAATCCACGTACATGTACTACCGTCAGACACCCGGATCCGGGAAAAGGTGTCTCTACATTCCAACATAAGTGGATGGAAATAAAAGAAAAAATTGCATGTATCAGGGTCATAAAAAGGGAAGAAAACATTATGTCAATGTGATCATACAAAAAGATATATGGGATACAAGTTCATTGATCCCTTCACTTGGTTAGCCTCTAATAAAAGACAAAGGCCACCTAGAGAGTATGCTCATACTATAGAAAATCCCACCATTTCAATTCTTAGTGACTTAGGCCCTATCTATGACTTGAAATGTAAATCCCCTATAGAAATCATGAAGGCATTATACACATGGGAAGGATGGATAACAACCCAAAGAACCCTATACAATAAAAAATTATTCTTTAGTAAATTAGGTACAAGACTATCTTGGGAATTCATAGGTTACTTAGCACATTGGTGGACACAAATACACATTTTCTCCCTTTTATTTTGTGGTGCATGGTGTTTTTTCCTAGGGTTTCATAGTGTAAGGAACTATGGTTATATTCTAATCTAATGAATTGGTAGTTTATGGATGTGTTGAAGCCTTAGATTTATGTTGCTCCAACATGGGGGATAACAACTCCTTTTCCATTTGAAGTGGTGGCTCCGACTGGGGATAATGGGACCAGTGTCCCTATGTGGGTTTTAAAAGGAGAGTGGGTGGTTATCAAGCAATTGCAGTAAGGATAATGATAACTAAATGGCCTATTCGATCATGCAAATCTCTAGCTAACTTAATCTAATATAAACCTGGGTATTCTGTGTGATATGCGAACTCAAAAAGATATATGGTTGACATGTGATAATAATGACCAATCATGCATTAAACAGAGGTGATAATGTGTAAAGATAATTTCTTTGACTAAATAGTTAGTCAAAGAAATGTATAAACTATATCGCATATATCGTATGATTATACATGAAAAATAAAAAAATTTAGCTAGGCATCATACAGTAGTGCAATTAACGCATAACAGAAGAACATATCTCATATACAATTCATGAAAATGAAATTATATCACTAATTAAATAGAAACAAAACTAATCATACAAGATAGAAGTACCATATGTGTGAAGTTCTGCTCATTTGACTAATGACATAGATTAGCTCCTTTTTCAGATCAAATTATCTTCCAAGTATACAATAGTGCATCAACAACAGAAAGTAGTATCATATTTAAAAGAAACGACCATGTTCCATAATTTCATCAAAGCATTCACAAACTTATAGAAGTGCATTCTTTGCAAATGTTTTTGATAAAACACTGGACCCTTCTCTAAATGCATGACAAGGGTATAAATATTATTCTAACTAATGTTCAAAAATAGATTATACAAAAATTTGAGGAGGTTTCAAACAACCTTCCTCCTAACTAGTGAACTAACTCTAAAAATAAAAGTGACTTGATGAGCAGAGGTTATAATGATGACTTGTTGTCTATCAGCTTCTCTTTTAAATCATATATATCAGCCATCGGTTTCACTTGAGGAGGTGCCCCAAACTATGTTCTAACCTGTCCTGCGAAAATGGCATCTGTGAGAGGTAGAATCATCCGTTGAGTTGAATGGAGTGAGCAGTTGAGGGTCATGATTTGGCTGTGTGGCTTAACAAGGTATTGCCAATAAACCTCCCAGTCAGTATTTTCTAACTTTGCAATCACTCCCCTTTGTATTTCTGCTCTTTCCTTCCAGCTTTTATGCAAGTCATTTAAATCTAGCAGTATTTTCGAGTTACCTTCTTTCACCAAGTTGGTGGCGTGCAAAGTGTGGTTTACTGCTTTTACTATGTTCTTTGACACCCCTGGTGCTCTTGCCACTGCTAATTCAGCTTTCTTAATCCGTGCATCCCAATCTGTGAATAGAATGTCCTTATGTGTCTCCTCAATCTTGGGCAAATTAGTTTTCCTTCCTTCTTTTGTTTCTTGCCATTCAATGAATTCTGACATCCTTGTATTTAAATCGTTAAATTCAATTCTTTGGTCAATCGCCTTATCTGTTAATTGATCACTGGTGATCAGATAAGGAGAGATATGCGACATTATTTGGAAAAATTGCTCTTGTTGTTTTGATAGAACAAAATTTAGCTCTAGTGCCTCTTTGATGAATTCATCGACAATAGGGACATCTTCATATTTTCCATGGCTTCTTGTAATTCTTGAATTTGCATGTTCTTCGCAGAAATGTATGCTTCATGGATTATCTTTAACACTTCCATATTCTGTTGTAATTGAGAAATTTGTTCAGCAGTTTGTTGGTTCACATTTTCTTTTTCATTTTGCAGCTATTGCTCAAGCTGTGTTATCTTCTCTTCCCTCTCCCTTAACAAAATAGATATCTTCGTAGATTTATCCATGGTGCCAGTTTCATATGCCCCTGTAAACTACGACATTCTGGTCAAGTTTTCAGCTAGATTGGAAGGAATATCCTTCCATACTATGTCCATTGATTCATTCCCAGGTGGGATCTCGGGTATCTCCACCCTCCTTCTTTTCCTCTATCTCCTTACTACAAACTTGTGAAGTGGGTTGTAGAACACATCTAAAGGAGGAACTTCAGTCACCTTTAGGACAATTGCCAATGTGGGCAAAGCAGGAATGATTTATATCTGCTACGAACTTGTCCCTTACTCATCCATCGGCTTAGACTCTGTAATTTTCTGGGTATGCAGAGGAGTGCGATATTTCGTGGTTTCCTGGGCATCTATTGTCTTAGGAATGTCTTGTATTTTTTTTATTGAATTGGTCCCACTCCTGCTCCAAACTGTTGCTTTTTATCTCAGAATCAGTATCTTTAGTCAGGTCACTTATGACCTGCTTTTCAGCTGACCTCCTGTTGGATTCCATTGTATTCTCAGTGTCTCGGTATTTCCCTGTATCCAGTGCTTTCCCTGTGTCCCCTTGAGACTCTGTGTAAGAATTTGCTTCCTCGTTGTTGACAGTTACATTGGGTGTGGGTTTGTCCTCGGCTTTTAACAGATGTAATGGAATTATTTCGTGCCTTTTATTTTTGAATTCTTGAAAGCTTTCAAAATCTTCAGGACTCATATTGGCCCTTGCCCACTTGAACGCTTGTTCGAATGATTCAGATAATTGTAAAAGGTCTTCAGAATTATTAGCCTCATGGTTAAAGGGCTTAATCTTCACTACAATAGTAATATTATGTGCTCTCTTGTCAGGGTCGAATTGCCTCTTCGGCAGAGTATGCAGCCTGAGGCTCTCTAGGCTTAGTGATTCCTTGGTTACATGGTTGAAATTTGCTAACGAAAAGGAACCACACTGAATGGGAAAAGATGGCCACAGTGACTTTTTGTTATCTTTTAAGGTCTTGGTCAAGCCTTTTCCCACAGTCTGGTGGGCTATTTCTCTTGCTAATAGTTTATCAGAGACATACAAAGGGAGGACATGTAGGTCTGTTGTACTACCCAAAACCCTTATGTATGTAAACCATTCTTCAACAAAATACTTGCCTACTATGAGAAGGTCTGTAGCAGCTTCTTTGGAAAACCTCAGGGCTTTCTTATTAAAAATCAATTGATGCAATGGTAAAATGACAACATGGTATACTTTATAAAAATGGGGTATATAATGGGATCCCCAAATTTGTTTATGGATAAGACGTTGGGTGTGGAGTCTGATTATCTTCTTTATTCAGAGGTATCACTGCATTGGACCCCAGTTCATAATGTGGCGGCAATGTCGCCCATAATATTTACGCTACAGGGGGGGTCCAAGGGGGGGAGGCTACAACCTTTGGGATCCCCCCCTGGCGGGGGATTGGGGGCAGTGCCCCTAAAGCTAAAAATAGATGTAAAATTGCCTTGTAAAATGTTGTAATTTTGTATTCAATCTAAGTCATTCATTAGGCAGAGATCTGATGGTAGAAGTTATGTTTAATTTAGGGTTTTTTCCCCTAGAAGGCAACCCCTCACTATATATGAGGGAATTGTATTGCATCTATGTAAATATCTATTCTGAGTGAGAAAGAGAGAGGAGATTGTGTGAGAGTGAAGAGAGAATTACAGCGGATCTAATGTAGGTTGTATCTCTTCAGTTTGCTGGATAATATAAAAGGAAGGACTGGTTGTTTCTCCATGGACGTAGCCCAAATTGGGTGAACCACATACATCTGTGTCTCTCTTGTTTTATGTGATCTCTATGTTTGTATTTCTGCAATATATTTTATGTGTTCTGTTGCTCTATAATATATAATTTTCTAACAACTGGTATCAGAGCATGATGATAAACCCTGGTTCGATTGCATGATGATAAACCCTGTAAAACAATTGGAATGGATACAATTTTCATAAAACAATAGAATGGAAATCAATGGCAATTGAAGGAGGTAAGGCATGTTCCAGATCTGAAGAAAAATTTGATTTCAACAGGGTAGTTGGGAGGTGAAGGTTGCATAACTACTTTCACAGATAAAACCTGGAAGGTCACTAAAGGAGCCCTGGTAATAGCAAAAGGATAAAAGGTTGGGACATTGTATTTATGAAATGGTATTTCTAATTCTATTAATGCTTTAACCTCTACAGGAGCAGATACAACATTGTGGCATCATAAGCTTGGGCACATGAGTGATAAGAGGATGTAGATCCTTCACTCAAGAAATTTATTGCCAGGCTTGAAGCATGTTGATTTGGACTTCTGTGAAAATTGTGTTTATGGAAAACAGAAGAGAGTCAGATTTCTCAAAGTTGGGAAAGAAAAGAAGAGTGAAAAATTAGATCTTGTGCATACAGATATATGGGGACTTGCTCAGGTATCATCTCTTGGTGGCTCTCGCTATTATGTTACTTTTATTGATGATGCAACCAGAAAAACCTAGATCTATTGTATTCGAAATAAATCTGATTTATTTGATACTTTCAAGAAATGGAAAGCTTTGGTTGAAAATAAGTCAGGAAAAAGGTTGAAGTGTCTCAGATCAAACAATGGAGGTGAATATTGCAGCAAAGAGTTTGATAGGTACTGTTCAAAAA
>APFE031547904.1:0-49961 GCA_000404065.3 Pinus taeda
ATATGACACAATAGGAGAAATAAGGAGGCATTAGAGCCTATCACCCCTTAGTGACAACTTCCTGAACTCCAACCATAAATCAAAGTTTAGTAAACTTCGCCTCTGTGAGAGCCTTTCTGAAAATGATTTCAACTTGATCATCCGTTGAACAATATTGCAGTTCATGAACATGGTCATGAATGAGATTTATGATGAAGTGCATGTGTAGTTCAATGTGTTTGCTGCGTTGATGTTGGACTGGATATTTGCATAGTTGAATGAAACTTTTATTATCACACAAAAGTGTAATCGGATGTTGCTTCTGAAAGCCAAACTCTGACAAGATCTGACAAAGCCACAGGGATTCCTTACTAGCTTCTGCGACAGCACGATACGCTACTTCTATTGAAGAAAGAGAAATGGCACTTTGTTTCTTGCAAGCCCATGTAATAGGTCCAGAACTAAGAGTGAAGACATAACCTGCGGTAGACTTCTAATCATCAAGGTCACCAGCCTAATAGAAATCAGTGAAACCAACCAATAGAGGAGATGCTTCTGCACTGTAATAAATCCCAAACTGAACTGTACCTCGAAAATAACGAAGTATTCTTTTAGCTGCTTTGCAATGAATTTCATGTGGGTTTTCATAAACCGAGAAATAAGGCCATCAACAAAGGAAAGGTCAGGACAGGTATTAGCTAGATACAAAAGTTTTCCTACAAGTTGATGGTATAAGGTAGCATCAACTTTAGGAGAAGTACAAGTGACCGAAAGTTTGGCTCCAGATTGAAAGGGAGAAGGGGCTCGCTTACAGTCTTCCATTTGAAAGTGGCGTAGAAGATCACAGGAATACTTGGACTAGGAAATGGAAATAACTTCCTTGGATTGAAAGACTTGAAGACCAAGAAAATAATGCAAGTGTCCTAAGTCTGTCATTTCAAACTCATTTTTAAGGCTAGAATTCACATGGTTTAGAAGGTTGGGATCACTACTAGTAAGGATAAGATCATCAACATAAAGAACAAGAATGATAAGATACTTACCCACTTTCTTAGTGTAGACAAGTATTGTCAAAATGACACCTAGAAAAGCCAGTATTTAAAAGAAATCTATCCATTTTGGCATACCAAGCCCGAGGGGCTTGCTTGAGACCATAAAGTGATTTCTTAAGCTGACATACAAGGTTGGAGTCTATTTCTATAAAGCTAAGGGGTTGTTCCACATATATTTATTCATGCAAGAAGGCATATTTAACATCCATTTGATGGACTTCCCATTTAAAAGAGGTAGCACGGGAATGAACAAGGCGGATAGAGTTCATTTTGGAAATATGGGAGAAGTTTTCCATATAGTCATTGCCTTCAACTTGGGAAAAAACCTTAGAAACAAGACGAGCTTTATGTTTATCAACTTTCCCATCTGGTCCAAACTTGGTTCTATAAACCCATTTGCATCTAACAAGTTTTCGTCCCTTTGGAAGAGGAATAAGATCCCATGTATCAATTGCCAATAATGAATGATATTCTTCGTTCATAGTTGCATCCCAATCTGGATGGCCTGAAGCTTTTGCAAATGTGTCAGGATCATAATTTATTGAAGCTTGAGCCAGTAAAGAAGAGGCTCTATTGAACTGAGAACGTGTACGTCATTGATATGTAGGATCACCTGTAAGAGCACCTGCTGCATCCCAAGTAGCACATACCCATTTTAGAAGCCGAGGAGCTAAAGGAGGATTCTAAGAAGGTGGGGGAGGATTGTCATCCTTGCTGTCATCATCTGAAGAAGAAATATTTTCAGATGTAGAAGGGATAGAGAGAGGTGGCACATTAATTGAACTATGCTCTTAGGCCGATATATCTTCAGCAAAATTTATATCTCTTCTAATGATAACATTTTTGGATTTAGGTGGAATAAATCTATATCATTTGACATATTCATAATATATAACACAAATACATTTTTCACTCTTAAGTTCTAAGGCTTTATGTTTCTCATCGGGAACATGGGCCCATGCTTCACTTCCAAAAACATGAAAGTGACTTCCATCTCATTTAATTGAGCTCCATGCTTCTTCTAGAGTGATATTCTTCAAAACCTTAGTAGGAGTTTGATTTACTATGTAATTTACATAGTTAATTGCTTCTGCCCAAAAATTAAGACTAAGCCCTTTAGATTGAAGCATGAAATTAGGCATTTCCTTTAAGGTGCAATCCTTCCATTCAGCTACACCATTTTGTTGTGGAGTATATGGAATAGTATTTTGCAATTGAATTCCATGCTCAGTGCACAAGTTGATGAATATGTTGTTAACATATTCTCTGCCATTATCAGATCTTATCTTAAGACTTTGATGTCCAGATTGTTTCTCAACAAAGGCCTTAAAGGCCAAGAATGTGTTAAAGACTTCACTCTTGAGTTTTAAGAAGTATACCCAAGTGTGTGTGGAGAAATCATCAATGAAATTTAGGAAAAAATTGTAGGCAGAGAATGAAACAACTAGAAGTGGATGACATAAATCATTGTGCACAAGCTGTAAAGGGGTTGAGACATGCTAAGAGGCACGATTTTAAAAAATACCCTGATGATGTTTTTTGAGTACACATCCAGAACAAACACCATCTCTGCAAGATACCATAGGAAGAACTATCACCATATTTTCCTTACATAGATTTTCAAGGGATCGTAGTTTAAGTGACCAAATCGCTCAAGCCAAATTTTGCTCACTTCATCATTATGAACAACAAATACTGAGGGAAGAGTTAATGACCCAAATTTGTTAAAATTATACAAGCTTGTAGAATAATCAGTAATGCCAATAGCTAAAATTATATCTAGGATATCTTAGGTCCTTAATTACAACATCATGAGGTCAAAATTCAATGGTTTTATCTTCACCTGAATGAGTTATCTAATATACAGATAGAAGGTTGCAGGATAAGGTAGGAACACATAATACATCAATAAATTAACCATTGTCTAGATGAATAGTTCTAGTCCCTACAACACTAAGAGATCTATCATCACCAACATATATATTTTTGGTGTTACAATCATTTAAAGAAGAATAATGGCTTCGCTTTTGGCCATGAAGCTCCAGAATCAATGAGCCACTCATGAGAATGAGAAGAAGAAGATACATTTAGTTCATAACTAGACCGGGATGCTTGACAACCACATGAAAAAAGTGTTATTCATGAAGATGATGTTGATGTTGAAGAGTGCTCCAAGTGGATGTTATGCTTCTTCATTGATGCTTCCAAGGCTTCCATCTTTTTAAAGCATTTGGATTCTAAGTGTCCATCACGGTTACAAACGTTGCAATGTCTGTCACTCTTATTCCCTTTGTTTTTATTTGCCTTATCATTTTGTTGAATTTATTTTTTATTTTGAGACTGAAATTGATTAGGACCATTCTTGTTAGGATGTTGCTTCTTAGGATTCTTTGAATTTGGTTTCTATTGGGCTCCTAAGGCTTTCTTATAAGAGTTTCCAATATTAAGAAGACCAAGATGTAAGAGTTTTTCTTGTTCTCTTATTAAAGAATCACAAAAGGCATCAAAAGAGGGGGACTTGTAGTCTTGTCCTTGAGAAATAAAGGCTTCTCTTGTAGAATGGAAGGTGGAAACAAACAGAGAGTAGGTTGGTCCCAACTTAGTAAGAATGGAACAAATAAGGCTACCATCTTCTTTCTTAACCTTAAAACCTTCCAAGAGAAGTCTAAGGGTATTGAACTTGGACAAAAAATCTTCAATGGAAGAAAAATTATTGGGGTCCAACGTAAGCAACTCATTTTCTAGTTGATAGGCTCTAATTTGATTTTTAGTTCCAAAAACTTTATTAAGTTGTTTCATTGCTTCATCAGTGGTATCAAGTTCTGCGATATGGAATATAAGGTCTGGAGAAATAGACATCCCTATCAACCCACGTGCTTTATCTTGCCTATTTTCCCATTTTTCTTGCTTATTTTCATCTTTAGGTTTAGACTCTTGGCCTGAAGCTATTCTATAAAGACCTTTACTTCTAAGTAAATCCTCCATGTAGGACAACCATTAGAAGTAGTTGGTGTTGTCAAGAATAACTTAGCATGGAATTTCCATTTTAACAAAAATTGAAGTTGTAGATGTTGAAACTAAGTGTTCCAATGGAAATATCTCATAAAATTAGGCCGATTAAAAAAAAGAGTTTTGAAAACAGCTTCCAGATGAAGAAGTTATAGCTTTTTGAAGAATAATTGTTGAATATGACAATGAAGTACATGAATGTGCAGAAGTGAACGATAATGCTATATCTAAAAAAAAACCCTTTCCAAACTTAATCTAATTAGCCCACTTTAAAAGAAATATACATGTGGCCCACTTTTATAAATAAGTGAAAGTCACTTTTACAATAGTACTTTATGAGCTACCTATTAAATTGTAACTTAAATAAAAGTAAAGAGAATTTAGAATTATAAGTGACTCTTTTTATAATGGGTGCGAACACTTTTACATAAAGTAAATTTAAAACATAAGTTACATGTGCTTGTTGAAAAAGTAACTCAACAAAAAGAAAGACTTGAACCGAAGACCTTTATTCTCATAAAGTAACTTTGGACCGAGTGAGCTAGTTTAAAAAGTTAGTAATTTTTGGAGAAGAGGAAGTGCTTTTTTTTAGTCACTAAAGCTTTGGAGTGCGTGCTTACCTGAGAAATCCATTTTTGCCTACGAAACAAAAAACTACATAACCCAAAATGGACATGCAAAAAAAAGAAAAAAACTTACAGCTTGAAGTTAGATTTTGCCGAAAACAAAATATCTTCCTCAATATTTATGATCTTCCAAGATCACACTAAGGCACGACAGAAAAGAGCATAGGCATGAGAAAAATGCTTCCTTTTTGTTTCTAATTTGCCCAGATCACATGGAGCCGTAGGGCAAAGAGCATATGCAGAAATGAAAGGTATGGATCTAGTGATACAAAAACAAAGAGTTAAATAAACTGAAATAAACAAAGAGATAAATAACTAAAACTGGAAATAAAGATAGTATACCTCTAGATCTTAAAAATGACATAGTTAGGACTACCAAAAAACCTTTTTGCGTGAAATGAAAGGGGTTCCTCACTGGAATAGATGCTCCTAATGTAGTAGAGTAGTCCTCTTGGCCTGAAAGCACTCGGAAATAGTAGATCTAGGAAATGATAATCGGATGCAGTCCTACCGACATTGGATTTGGATCACCAATGGATGTAGCCCTCAAATAACTCGAATACCATGTAGGAATTTGCAGGGTAAGTTCCTTACATAGAAAACCAAAGGACACTGCTCACAAACAGATCACAAATCAATACACCAATATTTTTGACGTGGTTATAATCCTCAAAGAGGGAAACATTCCATGGCCTGAGCCAACAAGGACACTTTAGGAGATTTATTAATGTAAAAGAAAGAAAATTTACATAAGCTTCTTTCATGAACGGTCACCTTAAAACTGACGCTCCATTCTCTTTAAATTGAGATCATGGACCAATCGAGTGTTAAGCCACAAATTAAGTGTCGGTAATACCAAGGAGAGAATGAATCGTCAAATCACTTCATATCTAGAACATATCATGATCGTCGGATTGTATGTTACAAAAGGTACATACTAGACAGACACACTTTACCTAACTATACACTAGACCAAGTTATACTTAACTATTTCCTATGTGTCGGAATATCCTAACATTTAGAAGAAAAATTCCAGGATATAATGGCTCAAGGAGGGAGATGATAATTCAAAGTTCTTCCACACTACTATGATTCAACATCATCATAATAATAGATTTTTTTCCCTCATTGGCAAGGATGGAGATAGGAAAATACAACACCAAGATATAGAAAGTTAATTTGTGCATTATTTTATTGATCTCTTGACGAAGGACAATTCACGAAGATAATAAGATATAAATACAATGATTCAACACATACAAAGAGTGATTGATAATGAGAGAAATATTGCATTAACGAGACCAATATCCATGTATTAGGTTGAAATATGAACATGCCTAAGAACAAGGTGGCTAGAAAAAATTACTCAATGACATACTTCTTTTAGGAATGTTGGGGGTTTTTGGGCAAGGAAATTCAAGAAGTAGTCGGGGAATCAAGATGGTGGAGATCATTGCATCCAACACTTGTTGGGTCCTTCGTTTTGAGATTTTGTGGAGAAAGAAACTAATGACAAGTGGCATAGGTGACTTTTAGGGAGTTGTGGAGTTGAAAACCGAGGGAAGACTGGAAACTGAAAGAAGACTGGCAGTCGCGGAAGAGTGGCGTGAAGAAGCACGGATAACCGAGCAAGGAAAGAGAAGAGGCAAACAAGGATGAATGATGTTGAGCACAAGGAAAGAGGAACTGACAGTATGGGAAGATGGTAGGAGATAAAAATTGGAAGAAAGAGCAAAGGAGGGGTTGGTGCTAGTTAGTTGTAGAAACTCTGTAGTGTATCCAATCTTCCTAGATTGCAGAGTGATGTGAAAGACTCTATGATCATGGTTGTATAATTTTATGGTGGTTGTGTGATGTTTACTCTTGATGATTAGTCCTAAAGCCTTATGTATTGAATTACGTTATGTTAATGAAGGAGGTTGTTTTGGAATCACCTTGTTTCCTCATGTAATATGTTGATTATTTAATTTTTTTAGAAAGAATATGTTTATGTAGTCTCTTGATATAGCATGAGTATATCGTTAGGATTTGGTTCGTTTTGCATGTTAAGCTATCTTTCTTTGTTCTCTTCCAAATGATATGGTTCCTATGGTATCTAGGTCCCACCCTCATCTAACTTTATTCATGAAACGCCTCGGGTGAGACTCCTTCCCCTTCCCAGGTAAGGTAGAAATGCGGACGTTGTGCTAGACTAAAGCAGAGCATTGTTGGCCCCTTGTGCCTAAACCCAGGGTCTCAACCCTATTGTAATTTTCGTGCCAACAAATGGTTCCATTGCTAGGACCTGAAATTACAAAGGAGGGTTGGGAATATGGTATCAAGGATTTTTAAAAAGGAAATACGGAACTGGTGGGACGAGCAAGTGGATTGAATTTTTTCTCAGCAAGCTCAACTTCACCGTCAAGTTGTTGTGAAACTAAAAGACAAGGTACAATATTTAGAAGTTTCAAGTGATCAATATGATATCTTCTGGTGTATGTTTCCAGAAGAATGTACAATGGGTTGAAGATATTGTACGTGAAGGGGAGGTCTGGTTGATAGACATTGTATCATTGTGACTGGACTCAGGAAGATCTAGTTGTGCTCGACTCTCTTGATACAGATCTGATGAGAGGAGTAGATTTATCGGTGAAGCCCACCTTAGAAAGGTATGTTGTCGAGTTTGAAGTAGAAAATCATCATTCCTTCTCAAAGGTTGAAGCTATTTTTTAAGCGAGGTTGAGAGGGAAATTGTTGAAATAAATAAGCCTCTTGATTAAAGTCATAATTTTGGAAGAGGGTCTGCTTATGTTCCAAATTCAAAGCATGGATGTGTAAATACCTAATACTGGGGGAAGGATCTAAAGGAGAGATTCTACCAAGTGAGGGATCATGAATTGATTAGGAGGATGGATGTAGAGGATTCACGGAAGGCCGAGGAACTGAGAGTGCAAAGGAGAGTGTAGATAGTAGAGAAATCACAGGAAAGGGCCATGCAGGCAATTAAAAGGTTGTCAGAGGAACTGCACCAAGAAGTAGTGGTGTTGAGGAGCTTGGAAGAGGAAGGAAGGAGGGAAGAGAACTTGGTGAAAGGGATAGAGACAGTTGGAACAACTGGGAGCTTAGAAAGTGATACGAGCTCTCCCTCACTGATCTTGAGGGAGGGGTTGAATGGAACTACTTGTGTTGGCTGATGGAAGGCTTAGAGGTTCATATGTACTTTTTTATGTGGAGACTATTCACGGAATATGATGCGTCTGATAGAATCAAGGATCCAACCCCCCAAGGGTTAGGTAGCATCTCCTCCAACCTTCCCCTCGTACTCTACAACAATCCTGACAAATTTCTTAAGATGATAAGAGTGCATAGTCTGCATGTTAACTATAAAGTTGGTATTAATACTAGTGGAAATAGTAGTAGTAGTTTGAGATTACAAGGACCTCTACAACCAGGATCACAAGGCTTTGTGCTTTTAGCATGAAAACAATCCATAATAGTGGGTTCATTCATAAGATATCCATAATTCTCCACCAAAGGGAACGAAGATGTAGAGAAACAACGGTACTTATGTGAGGCTATCTAGAGAGCTCGCTAGAAGCTTGATAATGTGAAGCTAATAGAGTTCCAGAACACTCTAAGAGAAATGGGCTTGATGTGGTTCATAAAATGGTTGAAGTTTCACTAGAACCTAACTGTGTACAAGGTTAAAAGAGAGTTTGTACAAGAATTCAAACTTCCCCAAATGGATCAGTAAGGGTTGTTAGAGTTGTGGGAGATAAAGTAGTGGGATGGAGAGACTGTTTGGGAACTAATGCAAAGGTTTAAGGACACAATTGGTAAGATTAGTTATACTATAGACCTGAATCACCAAAAGGATTGGTTCATCAAATCCTTGTTACCCCTCACCAGGATGTCATTGACATGTCGCAAGATGCTCTAGAGAAAGCAACCTGAATAGTCTTCAACAACAAATTGAAATTCTAACATAGAAGTTGAAATATCTACAATTGGCCCAATTGGCAAGACCAAATTTGTGGTGTACCAACTACCTAGTGGAAGGTCATGCTCCCATGGAATGCCCAAGACTACGAGGCATGGGTGCCACGTGGGATCCAGAGGGGCCACCTAGGCCTCTGCCCACAGTAGGAGTCACGGTAGTAGGATTGCAAGGGGCCTATCCTAGTGTCAACCAAACAGAGTACTGTGAAGTATGCAGTGGGTCTTTACACCCTCCTCGCATGTGCCTGATATTGAAAAAGTACTAATGTCCCAAAAGCATCTACTATGAGTTTTTTGCTTCCACAAATCACTACATAGACTAGTGTAGAGTGTTGGATGCACTAGAAGATATGTTCGACTGCTCAACCTTCCCGATCAATGGGACTATTAGAGGTGGGTGAGGAGGAGGAACGAGGGGCGAAAGAACAGGAGGAAAGGGCCATGTTCACTATTACAACTGCTACCAAGAGGGGCATGTTGCATGGGGATCCCCTCTACCAAGGAGGCTCAGGTGCTCTTACTGCATGGTCAATGCCCATGCGACGATGGATTGTTTGGAGCTAATCACAAGATGGGAGGAGCGGAACAGACAAAGGGGAGTGAATTTGATCAATGCAGAGATAAGGATCACCTATGTAGAGCTAAGGATCACTGAGGGAACCCCACTATCTAATATTAACATAGTTACATGCGGCAGAAAAAAGACTGGGGTTGATCAGGGCACTCTGAACCAACCCACAATCATTCGAGTAGCCTCCCTGAAGTGGCGATATAACCCCAAGAAACAAAAATAGTATTAAAAGGAGGCAACAATATTGTTTGACAGTCTGACTGGAGGTGTAGGACTACCAAAAGGCTAGACAAAGGCTCGCAATGACAATACCTCAGACCTTGTTGGGCATGGAATCCCCCCAAGGCATGTTTTGGGGCTTAAAGCCCAAGTTTTGACTAAGTCCATTGTAAAGACTACACGAATTGTGTGTGGAGTGTGAAGTCGTAATAGAGTCATAGGGTTGTCTTCCCTTGTTTTTGTAATGTAATGTTGGTTTTAAAGATCTACCCATGGTCTGCGGACCATGGGATTGTATAAATAGGGTAAGGATCTAAGTGTAGAAATAAGAAAAAGAATGAAGGAAGGATGAGTCTAAGAAATTGATGAAGTATTGAGTCAAAGTGTAGAGTTGTGTCTTTGGGTCGTAGGGTAGGAGAAGGCTCTGCAGCTGAGTGCGCAAAGGCGTAGTAGTCTGCAGCTGAGTGTGCAGGGCAGGTTGAGTATGTAACCATGGGAAGAATTAATAAAAGAGAAGTTTCACCATATTTCTATGTACCTTTCCCAGTTTTATGTATTATTGGGTATGAATTGCAAGTTACTATTTATGTACTACACAAACTCATATGAATGTGTTGAATAAGTAAATATAATATAAGGCATATGTTTACGCGAAGATAACTAACTGTTATAAGAAGATAATTAAGATCTCGGGTGTGACTTAGGGAAATAGTGAAGATCATTACTCCAATAGTGCAAAAGCCCCACAACCCCTAGTTAGGGCTGCGCGAATGAATATATCAAGGCACGAAGGCTAGGGAAGTGTGCGAAGTAACCTACATGAAGAGACTCACAGTTGGACTAAATCAACCCCTCAGACATCTCAAGGGTGTGGAAACCTGATTCCAACACCCCCCCATACTACTTCGAGTGAGACCTCAATTTGCGCTCCACGGACTGTTGCCGAAAGGGTCAGTAGTATGGGGATTTGGTTGGCTAATTAACTCTGAACCTGGGTCAGGCCCCAACAAGCCAAAAAATGGTTCTGTTACTGGGACCGAAATTTGCATAGGGATGTCTGATGTCATATCACTAGAATCCAACTAAGAAATAAATTGAAGATTGGTTGGATAGAAAGATTCACGAGTTCACGGTGCAAGAGAACAAGAATCTGTGACTATCAAAGGAAAAGTGGTTAGACTGCTACATGTACATGTAAATCCACAAAAACTTTGCATATTTCCCTACTGAGCTGTATGAGTGGATCACGAAGCTAGTAGATAGCCAAGGAAGGTGGAAACTTGATAATCCTATTGTGTGGATTCCAGAATTGGTGCGCAGATTGGAAGCATCAAAGGATAAGATCCTCCGTGTTGTTGATCACTGTGTCGATCAAATTATAGGAGCATTCATTACTGAGTTCGAGGTAGATACTTCAGTTAGCTATAGCGAGGCAGAATGATGCTTTCTCAAGGGACTGCGAGGTAATTACGTTAATTCTTTGAACACTTGGATTAAAATGCTACTATGTGAAAAATGGATTATGCGAATACATTGATGTTTGGGGCTACACAAAGTGGGGGAATTTACAAAAATGAAGGTAGTGCAGAACTAGAAGCTAGCCCCTTGATTTCACCTCCGCGAGGCGATGAGGAAGAGCTTGCGAAGGTCTCACCATGAAGTGTGATCAATTTGATAAGGTAGAGGATTCCATGCATACCACCCCCACCCACACCACTGCCAGTTTCACCATCTTCACACCCATCTTCACCGATACCACCTTTGCCACAATTGCGTTTCAATATGGCAAGCTCGATCAAGTTTATCGTGTTCAAGAGAGTAGGAAATGAAGATCCATACCAGTTTTGGTTCATGATAAAACTTGTATGGGAAGCACAAGGAGTTACAGATGACAATATAAAGAAAACAATGTTGGTTAGTGCTCTGCAGGATCGCACCCTGATGACAATCCAAATGCGGGGATCTAGACATCCAAACTGCGTTGAACAGAGAATTTAGAAAGTCAAAGTCAGAGGCAGAGTCAATCATTGGGTTCAAGGTGATCACGATGCTATGAGGCGAGACTCCTTGGGAGTTAGATCAGAGACTAAAGTGCACAATTCGTGAAGCTAATATGACTTTGATGGATGGACAACACCGTGAATGGTTTGTAGCATCGCTAATGCCGCATTTAAGGAACATGTTGTCACCACAGAGGCTAACAACTTAGGCCAAAGCCTTGGAGATAGCGATGAGGCTATATGAAACCCAAATAAAGTATCCTAACCTGGGAGTTTGGAAGATCCACGCACAGTTTAAAGACTTGTGCCTTCAGATGCAGAGTTTGAAACAAGACATGACAGCTTGCGCAGAAGTGCGTGATGAGGTATGGTGTGTTAAATGTAAGGGTCAGGGTCATGACAAGGACAATTTCCCAGTGTTCACAAATTACCTCATGGGAGGAGGACCAATGTTGTTAAGGCCGGAGGCCCAATTAGGACCTAGCACATCTCCTGCATTGTGGTGCGCAATTTGTCAAATAGGAGGAAAGCATGCAACGGAAAACTGCCATTTGTTGCAAAAGTACACGCAGAATTCACAATAGTTGTTCTGTAATTTTTGTAGATCAGTGGGACATGATGAATGCACCTGTAGAAGCTATGAACTGATGATGGATAGGATTCCCACCTACAGAGTTCAGGCTGAAACGTGGCCCCTTGACCAAAACACAGGAGTGGTGCAAATCGGATTTCAGTGGCACGGACGAGGCCGAGGTGGAGGAGGACCTGGAAGAGGTCATGGACAACTAATATGTTACAGTTGTGGGGGGATAGGACATTATGCATGTGATTGTACGAATCCAATGCGCCCTTCATGCTTTTATTGTACATTGTTTGATCATGAGACAGAGGATTGTCCCACACTGATAGTGAGGTTGCGCAACAAGGGAGCGCCCCAACCTCCCCCAACTTAGAACCTGCAAATGATGATGTCCGAGCCGTGCGAGGAAGATCCTAATGTGAACATTGTGATCTGAAGTGGAATTAGGACAGGGGATGACAAAGGCAAGCAACTTGAAGATAGTACTGGGTTCACAAGAATCTAACGAAAGAACTAGAGTTTGATTTAGAGCGCGCTAAGGAAACCTTCATGAAAGTTAGGAAGGGCTTCACTGATGCCTCCACTTCAGGAAGCAAAGACAGACTGGAGCTGGAAATGGACCCATCGATGCTCACGATGTTCCTAGAACCATGCATGAAGCTGTTGCGTGATAGCAAGGTGGTAAAGGGACTGCAGGAACTCATTAACCGATGCACTGGGACCGCTCCAGGAGAACCATGCGTAGTCCAGAATATTGGAAAGCACACGACGAGGATGGGAAGAGAAATGAGGTTGACCGTGCAGAATGAGGAATGTGAGATGGACCAAGTGATTATGGACCTAGGATCGGACACAAACGTTCTACCAAAGCAGACATAGGAGCATATGGGAAGGCCTACGCTATAATGGTCTCCTGTCCAACTACGAATGGTGAACTAGCAAAAGATCCTACCTATGGGAAGATTGCAGGGAATCATCGTGGATATTGAAGGAGCAACCACGCTTGTAGATTTTGAAGTGATAGAGATTGCTGATGATAGCAATCCCTACCCTGCGCTATTAGGAATAGATTTGGCCACTAACATGAATGGGGTGATAAATCTGAAGAAGCGAAAGATGATTTTTGAGAAAAAGTCTCTGCGCGTAGTTGTACCTTTGGACCCTGTAGAAGGATTATGCTACACGAAGCCAGTGCATGACTATGAAAGAAACGATGATTTAGACAACATCTACAAGATAACCGCGTGAGAGCAAGACTGGGTAAATCCCACCGTGGATGGGAAAATCTCATGGGAACGCGAAATCTCCTGTACGTCAGATTCAGATGAAGAGATAGAGCGATGGTAGAACTAGTTACACAAGGTAACCATGCTGAACTACAACATGATGACAAGATTGATGTGTTGCGTATCGAAAGAGGAAAGGGATCTGCCTATGTATGATGGGTTAAGCGAGGTAGATGCCTTCTGGAATAGATTTTAAAGAGAAGTGTCGGAACAACAATGTTTCGCGGCTTTGAAATGGGTACTGCGCGCTATGCCCACAAGGTGGTGGGGTGTGCACCAAGGAAGCTTTAAGGACTGGCGCGAATGTAGGAGAATGATGCGCATGCATTTTGGGAAGCTTTAGATGCGATTAACCGACAAGTATGACGGACAGGATGATCCATGCGCGCACCTCACCAAGTGGACAAAGGTCTATGGGGAAGAGACACAACCTGAGTGGGTGCACCTGTTCTGTCATACCCTTGAAGTTATACCCATGAACTAGGATATAGAGATGGAGCTCCACCATGGGACAAGTGAATGGGATATCTTGCACAAAGGGTTTTTTTTAACCTTCACATTTGAGGATCGTTGGTGGGACACTGTTGATGATGCGGTACAAGCAGTAAAAGCATCTATCTTTAAGATACCCCAGGAGCCAATAAAATTGATTCAGGCTAAATCTGCTACTCAGCTGAGCTGCACACTAGAGTGTTATAATGTAAATATTGAAGAAGACGACAAGGACCCATGAAAACTTAACATTCCAAAAACAGAAGGATATTGCAAGGTTGATGGAGAATTCAAGGTAAGGGCTCCTAAATGAAGGGGACACCTTCCTACAAATCCTGTCCCTTGTTCTTCCACGAATTTTCCTGCCAAGTGCTGATTTAAACCTTTGATTTTGTCTCAAAATTGACCAAAAATATGCATAAAGCACACATTAGACTTGTTGGCATAATGACTAACCCAATTCACTCTATTAGCATAAATATAACTAAAAAATCCTGCAGAATGCTTTAAAACAAAAATACATAGAACAAAAATTTGTTTTTTCCCTAACTTGAAAACCATGCATCCATAAAAATGTTTTTTGGGGAGTTGTATAGGGATGATGGCAACATGCCCAAGCAATTTCAGCTAATTCCAGTGCACGGTTTCCAAGAAATGAGCCTCCATCACCTTCAGCCAGTTTTTTTATTTTCTCCATATCCATGCATCCATTTCAAAACTTGTTTCATGGGGAGATGCATATAGGTGATAGTAACCTTCCCAAGAAGTTTCAGCCAATTCCAGTGCACGGTTTTCGAGAAATTGACCTTTGTCACCTTCAGCCATTTTCAGTTTTTCTCGAAATTTGTACATCCATTAATCACAATTTTGCTATGGTAGGTGCATAATGATGATAGAAAAATGATAAAAAAGTTTCAAGTCAATCCGATCTATCATTTGGGAGGATGGAGAAAAGAAGTCGTTGTCCTGCAAAAATCCAGCATCAGCAGCATGAGGGTGCAAATCTGAAGGATGAAATAGATTTATGCAGCTTAGATCCAGCCAAAGGATACCTGCACAAGAACAATAGCCACACATCAGACAACAAAAAGCATATAGCATAAGGGATTCAGGCATGCAGTAATGGAATATGAGCATACAGCAGCTGGTCTCACTGCCTTGAGCACATCAATTAAGCGAAAAGAAAAGAGAAAAAGGCAAACTTCCATGTATTTTAAGGCCAAGAAAAGCACAAGAATTCAAACAAGCAGAATATGAGGAGCAATGGAAGGACATGGACAAGAAGGAAAAATTTTATGGCACACATGAGTAGACCACATCAGAAGCTTGGGATGATAAGGAGGCCACTAGGGCCATCAAATATGAAGAGATAGATTAGTTGCTCAGACGATGAGCAACACTTTCAGTAGGGGGTGATGATGAGCCCCAAAAATGGGTAATTATATGGGATCATTTAGCCTCCTAATTCAACTTAATCCACCATTCTCATTAGTTTCTTGCATGTTTTTTATTATATTTATGCTAATCGAGTGAATTGGGTTAGTCATTATGCCAACAAGTCTAATGTGTGCTTTATGCAGATTTTTGGTCAATTTTGAGACAAGATCAAAAGTTTAAATGAGCACTTGGCAGCCAAATTCGTGGAATAAAAACGGAGAGGAAGGTGTCCCCTTCATTTATGAGCCCTTACCTCAAATTCTTCATAAAAAACGTGGAGCACAAGGGGCAGCCAAGCAAGTCAAGTAGGATTACTGTTAACTGCAAGTTTTGGCAGTCGAGTCCCTAAAGTTTAGGAGTATTGTTGGGGTCCTCAATTTGCTATAAATAAGAAGGCTTAGGGCCACATTTCAGTTAGTCAGTTTTTAGTCATTTTTTAGTCAGGAGTTAGTTAGATTTTAGTTAATAGGTCAGCACTTTAGTGCAGCTCTGTAGCAGCACATTTTCGAGCTTTTTCTTGTAGACAGTTTTTGGGATGTAACTATTTTTTTGATCAATAAAGATGAATCCAGCTTTGCACTAGCTCTAATATTTATTAGGAGGCTGTAGCTCTTGGGGTTGGGCCCAACCCAAGTCCCCAGTACCTCCTTTGTGTACTTTCATGTGTTTTTGCTCCATTCATAGAATAAATTATGTTATTTAGGTTAAGATCTTGCTTTGTTACTTAGGTTTTTTTTAATGATTAAAGTAGCTTTTCGTGCTTCAGGTTGATTTGATAGATTGGTAAAGGAAAAGACCTACGAAAAGGCCACCAAGCAATCCTTGATCTCATCTCTCCCTGCTTGGGACCATGAGCTGATACCAAGGCATACTTGCTGCCACAAAAACATTGTTTTGCTTCTTCATGCAATTGCTAGTGTTAGATTCTTAGCTGCAAAAGTTGGTACTAGTTGTGATTACATGCTTATATCCAGTCTTGCTTAGTTTTCATATTTGTTTTACATGATTTTCTGCCAATAAACTTTTGTCCATCATGATTTCTAGTATTTAGGTCAAATTAGATTAAAATAACTAGATCTTTGGTTTTCCTAGTCTTCGTTTGATCAGTTTTGGAAAATAACGTGCAGAACACCTGTGATACCTCCCTATCTATCCTTCCTCCATCAATACAACTTTCTCCATCCCCTAACTCACATTCTTGCCCTTCATTTTCCACATTTTCTCACTTTTCCCTAATTTCTACATTCTTGTGCATCATTGCTCCCTCCATCCTCAAACAAATCCAATCACCTTAATCGCTCCTTAGCCTCATTCACCAGGTCCTAGACCCCTTAACATCCTTATCCAACCTCCATTTCCACTTTCACACCGTTTTTCATCCATCAACCCTCCAAAATCCTCTTTTCGGAACATCCTGTAGAACATCCTGTAGAAACTTCCTGTAGAACATCCTGTAGAACCCTTGCAGACTTCCTGTAGAAGCTCACAAAAGTAGTTTCTTGAGATCTTATCACTGCAAAACTCTCTGGAAGGGTTCTAGGGACCCCTTAGGCCCTCTTCTCATCTTCCCAACCTCTTACAAGTGCCTATTCCATCTCCTTTCGCCAATCAACCTCTGCACAGTCAAAAACAGTTAAAGCACATGCATAATAATTCTGCCAACTTACTCAAAAATATAAAAAGATGTTTTTTCCTGATTTTATTGTAGAATTAGCTTAGTCACATGCATTTTACCTTTCTAAAAGTCAATGGCATCCAATTCCACCGCTTTCATCTCTTTTCTTGCACCAGTAGGGTTAGTCGGTAAAACTAGGGTTTGCTAGGGTTTTTATTTCCTTTCAGCTTTCTGTTCTTTCTGCAAGTACATTAGCCCCTTTTGAGTTAGCTTTCATTCATCAGATTTAAAAGCTTCTTATAAGAACTCATATAAGTTGGCTTAAGCTCCTAGCGAACTTGTGCCAGCTAATCCAGTGACAACCGCGACAACAACTAGTATTTGTGCATATAGCACCATCGCTTCTAAGTTTGTTACGAACTACCGGGTTGATAAAAGTAAAAAAGGGAGTTCCAGGAGATGTAGCATCATTGTTGCAATACTGGAGCCCACCATCTTTTTGGCACCGTTGTCGGGGACTCCCTTCTTTACTTTTATCAACCCGGTAGTTCGCAAGAAACTTGGAAGTGTCGGTGATATATGCACAAGTACTAGCTCTTGCCGCAGGCTGTCACTGGATCATCTGGCACAAGTCCGTTGGGAGCTTAAGCCAACTTCTATGAGCTCTTAGAAGAAGCTTTTAACTATGATGGACAAAAGCTAACTCAAAGGAGGATAATCTACTTGCAGAAAGAAGCAGAAAGCTGAAAGGAAATGCAACTCCTAGCAAACCTTAGTTCTACCGACTAATCCTACCGGTGTTATGTCGGCTATGATTATATTGTGACCCCTTAGACTACTATATATAGAAAGGAGGTTTTTTCATTTGTATCATCCAATAATTGTTCATTTGTATAATGTAAAGGAGGTTTCCTCCTCGAAGAGGCTGATTTCTAAGGCATTGATCTTTCTTTTGTAACTTTTTGTGAGTTGGTTTCATAACATTAACACCAAGCCCTCCTCCTTTATATCCCATGTTGGTAAAGAGTTTCATGTCATTTCTTGAAATTTGTAGTTCAAAGCTTCCAACAGAAATAGTTTCATGTGAAGATGAAACTGAAAAAAAAAACAACAATGTTTACCTCAGTTGTTGATTCTGAAGCAGGTGATTGCAGATTCACTAAGCCTTGGTCGAGCTTCAATTTTTCCAAGGGCCTCCTCCATGGCTCGTAATTGAAGCTGTAATCTTTGCTTCTCCTCTTCTACTTCTTGTAGAAGTCTCTTCAATTCAACATTTTCTGCTTGAAGGATTTCGTTGATTTATTCATTTGAATGATGAGAAGAAAGTGAAGATGAAGTATATTCACTTGAAGATGGAGATGGAGCATTGTCCTCTTCTCTATCTTTCTCTTGTCCCTCTTTTGTCATTTTCTCTTGATAATCTGCATAAATTATATCTATCATGTGTGCCATCCTAAGGAGGAAATCATAGAGATATTTGTGATATTTTTGATCCACTCGCAAGTCACATTAATAAGAAGACTGCTTTGATGCCAAAACTTGATCTGAATTCTCTCATCTAGAATAATTAACCAAGATATTTTACTTCTATGATGTTAGCAAAATTGCATGTGAGAGAGCATGAAAAACCACATGTGCATACTTTAAATAAGAGAACACATAACGACAGCCATCAAATCAAAGAACACACACAGATTAATAATGAAGTTCAGCCAATGTGGGTTACGTCTCTGAGCCCGATGTTAAGAGTGGGGAAGTTGCTTCATTAATTGTTGCAAGATGATGATGAGTACATGATGTGTTCTTTGTCAATACAAGGAAGAACTCCCTTAACTAGAGTGACATGTCTCTTCACGAGACGTTCTCTTATAATATCTCTCACTCATGAAATCTCTCCATCGGCGTGACAAAATATCAAACTCTCACATGCAGTGGCATACATAGATCCTCCAACATAGTAGAAAACAAGGATCTCAACATCAAAGCATCATCTCAGAAAAAATCAAAAGAAGACATGGCATCAATGCATCTTATACCTCCATTTCTGGGGATGGCCTGAAAATGCACACCTCTACTGAAGAAACATACTACACGATTGAATTCCTGATGAAAAATCCTGAAATATGGCTGTAAAGGTGACCCCTTCCTAACTTAGTCAAATTCGACCCCAAGAATCTTAAAGATTCCTCAAAGATTCTCTTCTACATGTTGACTGAAATTTGGCTACTCAAATGAGGGAACTGATCGTACCATCACGTTTCTTGCGACAAACTGAGTAAAATGAGTATAAATTCAACCTAGTTCTGAAACTATCATTTTCAGGCCTCTAGGGAATCTTAAAGATTCCTCAAGATTCCACAAAGATTATTTTTTGCAGATTGACTGAAATTATGCTACTCAGATGAGAAAACAGATTACACCATCATACTCCTTGCAAAAAACTGAGAAAATGAGTATAAATTCAACATACTTTTGTCACCTTCAAAAATTGGCCTCCAGGAAATCTTTCAGATTCCATGCAGATTCTTGCGTCATGGTTCCACCTTCAAAATTATGTCTCTAGATAATTCATTGCTCAGATCAGAAAACTGTCTACACCATCAGACTCCTGGTGAAATTTTAAGGAATTTGAGTATAAACTTCACATATTTCTGACACCTTCGAAAATTCACCCCAAGGGAATCTCCAAGATTCCTCAAGATTATGCTGCTATAATATTCCATAAAATAGTCCCTTGCAATATTTCTCGGGATTCATGCCTATGAGGGACCCCTCTCAACCCTCCATTTATCCAAATGGTGATACGCCTTACTTTCCACGACCTCGCCTCCTCCTTGGTCCATTGCTTATGAGAAATGAAGGTTTAAATAGATGTTTTAGGGAAAATTTAAGAAAGCCTAAAGTTGTCATGTTGGTTGCCTACCTTAAATTAAGGCATTGATGGTTAGGTGGTCATGGTTTCAATTCTTATGGTTTGCAAGTTTTTAACAAATGGTTGTAACAAACATTTTAATTTTTAATATAATGTTATATGGTATGTTAGACCATACACATATAAAACAAAATACAAATGTTGAACCCAAACGCTGACCCCAAGGTCCATAGTGGAGGTGCCAAGTAACACCATGTGATTGGGCAACATGGAAGAATTTTATTTTCTCCATAATGACATGAAATTGGAGTAGGTGATTTCTTCCTCTTTTCCAAAATCAAATAAAAACAAAAATAAGATCGTGTTAACGCTTTGCAAGATAAAACAGGTGTTGAAACAAACAGGTTTTTCCAATGTCTCTTCAAGTCATGAATTATTATTCACATGTAACTTAACATAAGAAACATAACATCACATAAATCATGTTGGCATAATGAAGAGATAACAAAGGATTGTTGACGAAGTTCACCCCTCTTGGGCTACATCTCTGGGCCTGCTTACATAGCTAGACCACTCATATATTCAGTAGAAAAATGGAATACATAAACAGTTAGCTGATGGTAAACATGTGGCCAATACCCCTACAAGGTAATGTTATCCTGCAAAGGAATCTCACAAATAACAAAAACACAAAGCATCTCCTACAAAGATGCCATACTCCAACTGAAATGAGTTAAAATGAGCATGTGAGCACTTTGATTCCACATTGAAGCATATAAAAAAACTTCCATCAACATAACATAATGAGAAAAGTTAATTTGAGATGAACCTTACAAGTTATAGCTACTGCAATACACTTCTGAAGGTGAGAATACCCCTACAAGGCCTTCTCCATGCCCAAACACCTTCTAGAACTGCTTCTAAATCTTGATTGATCCATACACCTTTTGTCTCAAACTTGCAAAAATGCTACTTAGATGTGCTCAAATCATAAATCAGAGGTCATCAATGGATTCATAATGATGATAAATTTGACTTGATGTCTGTTTCAAGACTTTCTGGGCACTTCCATTTTTGAGCCAAAAATTGATCACCTAATCACACCTCCCCACTAGGAACTTTTGGACTCCAAAAGTTTACTTCCCTAGTCAATATAAAGAGGATGGAACTCAAAAACACCCAAAAATTCAATCCAAAATGCATACTTTTCAATTGGTTCCCTTCAAGCCCCAATCAAGGCACTTCACCTATCTTCTTCGTGAAGACCTACTGTCCTATTAAGAATTGAGACAACATTATTATTGTTGATGCATGAACAAAAATCTGATGAGTGGAATTTACAAATTCTCTTCAATCTCATCTTTACACGGCTCAAAAACACTTCATCTTGAAGTTAAACTATTGAAGACAAACTTGTTTCCATCTTGGAATTCAGAAACAAGATAAACTTGCTTTAATGTCTTCAAACTGAGCTTGTACATCAAAAGTACACTGCTCCAAAAATTTTCCATGATATAATTGGCCTTTCGTGCAAAACATAGTCATCTTGTACAATCTTGGAAACCAAAGGTTCTATTCACACAAGTTTCATATCGAATACTTGTATTAGTGAATACATGACAAAGTTGTAGACAACTTTGAACGACAATCTTGTACATTCACAAAATTCCTTGAATATGTGGACTAAAATAAGTCAATACATACATCAATGAAAAACATTTACTTGTTGAACATAGTGACAATGATTTTTCACTTTACAAAAAAACCTAAATAGGGAAACAACAAGAAGTGATTACAAAAATTACAAAGCAATTTTACAATAAGTCTACCCAAACTTTTCCTCTCCTAGGCTTATGGGTTTTCTTCTTGCATCATATTTACCTTGAAGGTTGCTTAGGGTTGTTGTGAGTCCTCTTTTCCACCTCTTATTTCCCTTGCATTATGTTGCACAATATTTTTTCCCTTCTTTGAATGAAGCTCTGGATGTAACTTCCAACATCGTTGGGTGTCATGCTCATGCATCTTGCAATGAGTACATAAGAAATTTCTCTTGTTTTCCAACATAGAATTTCTCTCATGTGAAGGAGAGTCATTATGCCTGATTCCTATAATTTGATTCATTCTTTTATCCATTATCATACAACCACATAATGGTCAAATTCATCACAAAAAGTACAAGGGTACTTATTCCACAAGTATTCAAAATTACCATGCATTGGAAAACACCCATGAGAGTTATACCTGTCTCTAGGGTTGCAGCTTTGACAAAGTGGATTGGATGATGCCATACAAGGTCCCTTCAAGCATTCATCTCACTTGTGAGATGAATGAACATTGTCACAATATGGTGACATTTCATCCCCATATGGTTGATGTGCCTCAAGCCATTTGGATCATTCTCCAAACTCCCTTCGACCATATCCCAATCCTTGATACTTCAGTCTCCTCAAACATAATTGGATTGGTATTTCCTTGGCCATTTATGTTGAGGACTCCACCTTCATAACCCATATTGGAAAGAAAATTAATACCTATGCCTTTGGTATGTTTCTCAAATGTTGCAAAAGAAGTGTTATGCACATAAACGAAAGGAATGGTACATGAAATGCTAATTACCTCCTTAAAATTGTCATTCACCTTTTAAGCTTATGATGACGACGACAGTGATAATGTAGATGAATCTAGCCACCCGCTCTTATCAACTGAAATATGGTGTTCTTATTGAATATGTTTGCAAAATTCACATGCATCATCTTCCACATAAGATCCAAAACCACTATTTGAACCATGACCGCATACTATCTTCAATCTGGAGGTTTCTCTTGCTGGTACAAGAGTAGAAATTTCATCAACTTGTTCTTCAAATACATGATGCAACTGAAGTCACATGTGCATCTTTTGCCCTTCTCAACTCTATGTTCTCCATACGAAGAGCCAAATTCTGCGCCTCTAGCTTTTGGAGAATCTTTTTGCTACCCATTCTTGCAACTTGGTCAACAGGTTCTCTGATACCAAACTAATCTGAATTACAAACTTGAAGGTGATAAAAAAATATGTAAGTAAAATGTTATGTCTTTTAGGAACTGGATTACTTTGCAAAAACACATAAAATAATGGTTTTAAAACTTAGTCTGCAACATAAAAACAGAGAAAAATATACCACATACAGTAACACAAGATAACAATGATAAAGGAGTTCACCCCTCATGGTTTACATCTCCTAGTTCTGGGATACATGTTTACATGGATTTACAATGCTCAAAATGTAAAAATAATGTCTCCAATAGCTCCAAAATAGTCTCCAAAATAGTCAAAAACCCCAATATGGGCTCTTGTTGGGCTCAATTTGGCCAAAAACTGAAGAAGTTATGCTTTAGAGAAGTTTTGTTGTTAATGGCTCTACAAATTGGCTCCTCTGTCTAACCTTCCTACGAATTCCATAGTTCAGGAGGCCGTCGAGATCCATTTTCACCTGATATCGGCGTAATCATTCAGTGCAATTTGTTGGATGCTTTAATTTTCCAATGGACCTTATGGTAGAAAAATCTAGCCACATGGGGCCATACGACTGGGCGTTGGGGCTAACCAGGCGTCGCCGCTAACATAGGCCCCATGAACTCACGGGATGGGTTCCATGTGCATCACCCAACCTGGGCTGGACCTCGATTTATGAACTTGCCTGTTTAACTCCGTGCCTTCGGTTTTATGGTTCCACATAACCCTGAGTTGGCCCCAAACTTTCGCACTTGTCCTCCTTAGCGCCAACCCTCGCGCTCACAGTCCTGTTGCATATCATATGCCCTCGGTCGGGCTCAACCTTAGCCCTCACGATTGTTGCACCATGGTCTATAAACTTTTTTCTACCATGGTTTTATGTCATAGTCCCAAAACCTTAGGTCAGGGCTAAGTCTCGATCCCTCAGTTTCCCCTGCATGTGGTCTTGTAGATGTGAGGTGACTTGGGGCCAGGGGCTTAGTCCTAACCCCATTCCCCAATGTAATATCGTCCAGACTTTAAATAAAATTTTGCTGCCATATGGGTTAGGTCCCATCGACGATGTAACGGTATAGCGTTGCACTGATATGATTGAGGTTCTGTGTTTGACCCCCACAAAGGCTATTTCAGGCCATAAACAAAATTTTGTACAACCACAGGGTGCCACATGGCAGCCTTTGATTGAGCCACATGGCACCTAATCATTGGGCCAACAAAAAAACCAACCAACCAAGCATGAACCTGCCAATTCAAACCAATCAAGTGATGTCAATTGACAGCCTTTCATTGGCCTTTCAAGTACAGTCAGCCTACCCAGTCAGCAATCCTACACCCAACCTTCAAAAATTTTACTTGTTTGAGAAAACGATCAAAACGTAATATCAGGAGCATACAATATTAGTTTAGAGCGATTCAAGTTGCATCAAATTCAAGTCAGCGAGATATATGTTTTGGAATTGATTTCAAATACTTTTGAAATTTTTCATTTTGAGCACTTTACTGATCCCTTAGATCACTTAAAAACTAATCATTGTCCATTGTTTGTAAGACGTGGTGCGCTCTCATGATGCCATGTGGCATGATTTGGAAGTGCCACATAACACATTTTCACTGGCATAACTCATGTCTAAAAAATATCATATGCGCATGAAATGTGGAACATCCTTAGATTACCATCAACCTGTTGATGTCATCAGTACGGGCTGCTATGTCATCATTTGACTTTGACTTTTTCCCCATTTGACCAAAACATTGACTGGGCATAACTTTTTCATACGAAATCGGATTGAGGTGTAGTTTGCACCGTTGGAAATCTTGTGATGAGATATTTGATTTGAACATGGTTTAATTTCAATTTAGGGACTTTCATTTTTTTTTATCTTTTCCAAAGCTACCTTTGATCTTGGAGCCACCTAGATCAACGACCATGCTAGCAATAGTGGACCTTCTTCACTAGTTGTAGGTACACATCTTGCATTTTAAAATATCCTTAAAATTATGTGTTTATGTCCTGAAACTGTCTTTAATTTTTAAATTATCTTCGATTGATGTGTTTGAATTTAATGAATAAACAAGTGAGTAAAAATGCATCAATAAAGTCACAATCTGTAATACCCAAAGAACATAAAAGAGAAAAAATAGTTGAGCCAACCATTACCATTTACCTAATGTATTGAGGACCTTGTATCCTTGGTAAACTACTTATGCATGCTTGCAAAACCATCAAAAATAGATGGTCATAGCACACTCCACATTTGTATCCTATGTAACCATCAAGTTAGCACATACATATATGCTCCTTATAAAAGGAGAGAACGTGCCACATCAGAGATTGAGTCTTGATTAGATGGAGAGCCCTTACAAGGATATATCCATAAGATTATTTTTGTTAAATTCTTTCATAACATAATTAGTTCATTGTATTTCTCCAGGCACAGTGTGATGTTTCCTTAAATTTTTTATTTTGTAAAAAATGTTGAACCATAGGAACATTATTAAGTTTATAACGAAACAAGAAAACAAAATTTAAGACATATAATAATAAAACAAAGATGTGTATCATAATTTATTTCAAACTTTACAACAATTCACTTGTAAATTAGGAAAACATGAATCTATCCACATTAATGTATTGTCACATTAGATTCACATGAAACAAAAACCCCCAGAAAAACGCATAACAACATCAGCAAGGCTTGAATAACATGCCACGTAATTGAATGGTGCATGACACTTCATAAACTCTTACAACAGTTGAAATGTTATAACTATAAATGAGAAACCTGTTATATAGAATTCCATAAAAATGCAGGAAACAACATGATTAGAGAGAAAAACCAACTTTCGAACAACATCTAAAGGATTCCAATTCATCCAAGGGTAAGGATACCACAAAATAGAATTGACAATATTTCATCTAGTTAATGAATATGAACACAAATTAGATTACAAAAAAATAACAAAAATCAAATGTTTATAATAAATCCCCGATCTGAAGGTAAAACACCTAACTATCAATTACAATTCAAACTAACAAACATCATGAGAATTTAAAATGTTTACAATCAAACTACCTACCTAAACATTTAAAATTAATAGCTTTGTATTTACCTATATGTCAAAACACGCAAATCAATAGCTTTATATTAAAATGTTGAATATACCTTGTTGGTCATGTCATAAACAAAAGATTCTACTGCATTTTTTCCTCCATAGTTTCTTCCATAATTTGTTCTTGTAAAGCCATTTCAAATTCTTCATCAGGAGTCCTCTGCAAATTTTCCTATGGAATGGCCCGAAATACTCTTTTAGTAAATGCCACCTCTTTTCTGTTGACCTTCATTTTCACAATTTTTACTTATACATGAAAGTAATATTATTATGCACACAATGCTAGATCCAAAATCTTGCAATAGATTAAAGGATTGTCACTTTAGAAACATAAAAATACGTTATTGGAAAAAACACTATTGTTAATTTGGAAACATTAGAATATAAATGAAAGGTTGGCAAGCCTTGAAGATTTACTCATAGGTTGAGCCATCTGTTTAGGGCATGTTGCCAACAAGGATACCATTGGTCAAAAGCTCAAATCTGATTAAGTCCCCAAATAGAGAATCACAGTTGAGCTTCCCTCCATATGTATATTCCAACAAGGAGGGTTCCCATGATATTTTCATTGGGAGTCAAAAAAAAAAAAAGAGAGAAAAACTAGTAGGTAGAAGGTTGAATGATAGTTTTACAATAGAACTTCCAGAAATATTAAAAAACCCAAGTAAGTTTCACTGAAGTGAGCTTCGTGGCATTACAATCGAGGGCTTAAAAATGCATATGCAACATGGGATTCCAAATAGATATTGTGTCCAGATATTTTTTCATAATGTCACTCAAGAGGTTGAAATGAGTGCCAAATTAACAACCCATATTAGGATTCCAAAATATAACACTTATTTTTGTTAAGCTAAATTGAAGGTAAAGTAACTTAGGTCACACTTCTTATACAAGGTCATGTCTCTAACATTTCAATATGATACAACGGAACTAATACTCCTTAAAGCCTATTTCAATAGTTTTATGTTGCATTACTTATGAAGGTTATCTTCCTATCCTAGTCATTTATTGCAAGCCCCAAACAAACTTGAGGCTTCAAAATTAAACACTTAGGCTATGTCTTAACATTTGAATACGATACACTAGAACTGAAAATTATTAATTACTAAATTGTTAATGTTATGTCTCTAACATTTGAATACGATACATTAGAACTAGTATTTCTTAATTACTAGATTGTTAATGTTTTGGTCTGGCCAGAAGAAAAACAAAAAATGTGTTTTCATTACAGACAAATAGTGATTGTGTTTTTTGAGTTACAATTAATAAATGCATACTCTCCTTCATAGCTAAGCAAAGATTCTTTTCTTTTCCTTCATTGATTTTTTATAGATCAATGTGAGATATGGATTTAGCTACATGATGTTTCTGACTTTATATTGATAAAAGTGGGAGATAGGTTTATTAGGGGAAGTCACGACAATGCCTAGCGAACTAAGTAATAGAGAGATTATGGACCTGAACTACAAGCAAATTTCCCAATTCAAGAATCTATTGGGTGCCAATTGTGACATTATTAGCCTTATTAGTGTGGTATTAAAGATATGGTTTTAGCATGAGGTATTAGCTGTTTTGATGCCCACGTTGTCTAGTGAAGGTTCATACTAAAGCCAGACTGTCCTGTCTGGTTCGTGCTAATTCCAGCATATCAAAATTTTCATCAAGTTATGTCGAAATGTTTCCATGTTACATGTTTACAAAACAATTGTGCCTCACGTTGAATAAATAAAACCAATAAGAGAGTGTCACATCATAAATAATTTGTCAGTTGTACCTCACGTTGAATAAATAAAATCAATAAGAGAGTGTCATGTAATAAATAATTTATGGGTAACAATTAAGCTAAAAGAAACAATGGTAGAGCATAAGACGGAAAACCAAAAAAATGTGCAAATAAGTTTATTATGAATGAAGTTTATTCCTATTTAGGATTTCGTTCGGTTATTTTAGTGAGAGAGAGTGAGAGAGGGGGGTGAAATTTGGGAGAGTGAGAGGTTGTGGAGAGTGAGAGGTTGTGGGGGGAGGGAGAAAGTGTTAGAGAGGGGAGAGGGATCGAGGGGTTGATAGTGAGAGAGATAGAGGGAGAGGGAGGAAGACAGGAAGTGGAGATAGAGGAAGGGATAAGGAGAGAGAAAGTGGGGCATATAGATATATATATATATGGAGGGAAATAGGGAGAAGGAGAGATGGAGAAAGAGTGAAAAGTCGATTCATAGTGGAGGGAGGAAGATGGGGAGAGAGAGGAAAGGTGAGAGAAGGAGAGTGATGGATAGAGGGATACAAAGAAGGGGTTGAGAGACATGAAGAAAGAGGGAGAGAGTAGCATAATGGAGTGAGGAAAAGGGAGACAAAAGGGTGGGGCCAGAGAGAGAAAGTGAGAGAGAGAGGTATAATGGAGTAAGAGGGAGAGAAGGGGAGGGAGGGAGGGAGGGACATGGTGAGAGAGAGAGAGAGAGGCGTAATGGAGGGAGGGAAAGAGAGGTAGCGTAACTCCCCAACTCGACCTATATATTGTAAATAACATGTACATACAAAAACTAGCTATTGAGTTGGTACATATCAATTAGGTTGGTGACCTAGGGATTACATTTTGGGGCCAACCTACTCGAGAGAGAGAGAGAAAGAGAGAGAAGCATGGTGGATGCTATGAGACATGGAGAGAGAGGGAGGGAGAGAGAGAAGCATATTTTATGTAGGAATGAAGTTGAAGAGAGAGGGGGAGAGGAAGAGAGAGAGTGAGTGAGGGGGAGAGAGATAAAGAGAGATAGTGGGAGAGGGGAAGAGGGAGAGAGAGGGAAAGAGAAATAGTGGGATAAAGAGAGAAAGAGAAGTGTAGTATAAAAGCATAGAGATAGGGAGAGAGAATCATACTGGAGAGAGAGAGAGAGAGAGAGAGAGAGAGAGAGAAGCATAGTGGTGGGAGTGGGAGAGAGGAAGAGAGAGAGGGAGTGATGGAGGGATTGGGAGAGAGTAAGAGATAAGAGGGAGGGAGGGAGAGAGGGGGAGAGGAATATTTTTGGTGGGTGGAGGGAGAGAAGTGCAGTGGAAGGAGAGAGGGGAAGGTATGCAGAGAGTGATACTGGGAAAGAGAGAGGGAGAGGGAGAGAGATATATTGAGAAAAGAGAGAGGGAGAGAGATAGACGGAGCAAAGAGAGAGGGAAAGAGAGAGTGGGGGTAGAGAGAGAAGAATAGAGGGAGGTAAGGTGATTAAGGAATAGAGGTGGAGAGAGACATTAATAGAGAGTAAGAGAGATGGGTGAGCATGGGGAAGTGAGAGAGGGGGGAGTATCTAAAGGTAGGGAGAGAGTGGTAAAGAAGGTGAGCGTGGGAAGAGGCATATATGGGTACGAAGGGAGAAAAAAAGAGTGATGGAGGGAGAGGAATGGAGGAGGAGTGTGAGAAAGAGTAGGGAGAGAGAGGGAGATAGAAACACACACACACACACACACACACACATATATATATAGAGAGAGAAGCATAATCGAGATGAGGAGAGAGAGGAAGAGAGAGTGGTGACGAAGGATAAAGAGAGAGAGAGGGAGCGAGAGATAGTAAAAGTGAGAGTGTCTGAGAGAGAAAGAGAAGCATGGTGGAGTGAGGGAGAGGGAGAGAGAAGGGTGTGTGTGTGTGTGTGTGTGTGTGTGTGTGTGTGAGAGAGAGAGAGAGAGAGACGCATAGTGGAGGGAGAGGGAGAGAAAGTAGGAAGAGAGTGAGGGAGAGAGGGATAGGGAGGGGAGGAGAAGGGGAGAGAAAGTGTAACACCCTGACTAAACCCGTGTATTGTAAATAACATATCTCTATAAAACTTAGTCTTGTGATCCAATACATATTGGTTAGGGTGGTGAGGAAATGATTACTTTTGGGGACCTTCATGCCCACCTGAATGTCTATGTATATATTTTTATATTGGTGTTCTCATGTGCATATGTTTTTATGTGTTTTGAGGATGGAGATCCTGGTTTTATAGATAGGAAGTTTCATGTGTCTTAGTAACATGTACTACTACTATATAATAAGTCAAATGAGAAGAGTATGGGGGGGTAAGAGTTCATGTGTATTAAACTTCACATGACGTAATTATTATAAAAGTACACATTAGAGGAAATTTCAGTCTAAATGTGTCCATGAAATTTTTATGTACGTAATATGTAAACCAATAAAAATCCTTTAAATTTGAAAAGAGGTAAATGTAAATATTTTGGAGAGAAAATAAAAGGAAACTACTTTTTTAAAATGCATTTTTGGCTTATACCATTATAAGTTTACTCAAATTTCAAGTGTAAACACTCATTGGATGCAAAATTAAATTCTACATCCAACAAATATCCATTATTCATATTTAGGAGAAGGTCCTCATTGATTAAAAAAAAAATGAAGATACATTAAAAAAACATGTTGAACATGTTTTTTTAATGTATCTTCATTTTTTTATCAATGTGGGTCTTCTCCAAAGTATGCATAATGAGTAAATATTGGATGTGGAATTTAATTTTGTCCAACAAGTATCTACAATTGAAATTTGAGTAAACATATAATGATATAAGCCAAAAATGTAATTAAAAAAAGTAGTTTTCTTAGTTTCCCTCCAAAATTCATAACTCTTATTTTATTATTTTAACAATTATTTTATTATTTTTCCTTAGGAGGCAACTTTTAGGCTGATATTTTCTCTAATGCATGCTTTTAAAAAGTCAATCAAATGACTCTAAAGGGTGCCATGTTTTAAGAAAGGGGAATTCAATAAAATTAAGGATGTTGTTACCATGGACAAACATCCTAGAGAATCTGACGAGGAAATCGGGGATTGGACAAGTTGGACGGAAATAAGGGATGATTTTGTAACAAGTGGGATATGATTCATGGTCTGAGGGTCTGAAGCATACTTGGAGACCCTTGAGGGAAGAAAGAACTCCTAGAGCCACAATGCTCTGGCACAACCCTAGCCAGTTTAATTAGACACGCCAAAGGTAATGGCATATTCTGAGTGACTATAGGTGTAGATAAGGGGGTGTGTTACATAGGCGTGGGGATAATGGGGGATGCAAGCTTGTACATTAGAAGTTAATGGTGTTTGGTATCTTGGACCTATTTATTTTTAGTACTAGACATATATCTAGTTTTGGGTAAGTTATTTCCACATGGAGTTGAAGCCCCAACCTAGGAGTGATGCATTGTTGAGAGAAAATTAACAGTGTCATCTATGGTTGGGAGTAAAGTCTATGTTCTATAGCCAATTGGCAGGTTTTAATAAATAAGGGATATTTTGAATATTAATTTGGATTATGCTATAATTTATTTTTTTAATATATTTTTTATTTTTAATGTTGCATGCAAATTACAGTTTTAACAATATTATTATGCAATTTTATCCTTGTAGATGAGTGCATTGCATTATAGAATGCATTAGACATGCATAACATATGTCTCTAGAATAAAACTAAATGAAAATTTGTTCGAATGCCAGGTTACAAAGGGTCATATGGGTATGGATATGATGCAACAGGTGGTGGAAATGCACTAGTTGGTGGTTGGGATGTTATAGAGTGGTATGAGAAGCCCAAGTTTACAACACTTAATCTAAATGGGTCAAAGTTTATCACTAAGAAAAGCATAGAATGTTGGGAAATAATTTGAGAAAATTTGCACGGGATGAAGTTGAACAAAATCCCATGTTTGGGATGAAAAGCCACTAGAATGATATATATATATATATATATCTATATATATATATATATATTATATATATATATATATATATATATATATATATATATGGGTTGATATTATTATTATAGACTCTAGGAATTTTATATTTGGTGGATAAAATTTAGTAGTAGAGATACTAGCTTTGTGCATATATACATTTTGCGAAAGCAAATATTATTAATGAAAAGGGAATAATAAAGTTGTAGTACCATGTGGTGGTTGAGTTGGAAAATGGAGGAGGCCAAGTACTATACCAATGGTCTGAATAAACATAATGGAGTGAATGAGGCATGCTAAAATGTTAAACTTTTTGTCACACTATGTGTTCCATGACCATTGATCTCATGTAATTCTAATTACTAGATCCATCAAGAATGTTTTGCTCCATTAAATAAGTAGCATTTTTTCCCCCAATATAAATATAGGTTTTCCAATGTATAAATTTTGAATCATATGATCCGCAGTTAGATTGCGCACTATAAATTTTTATGCTACTTTCAACTTGCTATTGTTTGCGTGCCAATTTTTTTTTTTTAACCATCAAATCCATTATCTAAGGAACTATGACTTATATAATGGGTATATTTCCACACAATATGGATCTGGTGCACTATAGTGGAGAGATATTAGCCATTAGATTTATTAGGGTACAATCTCATTATAACCTCTATGCATGTTCCATCCTAATAAGAATTTGTGTTGTTGATCTACTCCAAGATCAACCATTAGATTTGCAAGTGAGAAAGTCACCCTCTATGAGAGAAAATTTGAGAAGGACCCCACATGTAGCTTTATCCAATAAAGAAATACTACATTCAAGGTCCAATGTTGACTCTAAGGCCTATGTGGGGACCAATATGTAAAGGTGAAAGCTACATGTATGGCAAGTGTCTAATGAAAGGGATGTGAATATAGCTTGTGACCCATGTGAACTGAAAACTTATACATAAGTAGTTATTTTTCGATGGAATAAGGGTGCCCAAAAAAGGTCCATATGACTGAATTTATTTATAGAGTAGGGTTATAAGTGAATATGATTGGTCCAAGGGGGTAAACCAAGCAAAAATTTAACATTTTGCTTTTTAAATTTGTGTTTGTTTTTTTGGTCATCTACTTGCATAACATTTTTAAGGCCCTAAATGGCATTTTGATGTAGTAAAACACCATGAAAACTACTTCTAGTGGAATAAGTTCATTTTTAGCTTAAATAAAGGAGCTTGGAGGGCTTTCTAATGACATATTATGATCGTGAAAGGGATCATGTAACACTTCAACAAGAACTCATATTAGGGAACTGAAGTGATGAATACAAAACTATTAGATAATAGAACATACTAATGTATTTTAAAATTTAGGTGCATAATTATTCATAAAGTTGGCAAAAGTTTGTTGTGGTAGGGAAGGGAAAATTGGGTTAAATTGGCCAAAATTTTCAAAAGCCATAACTTTCAAATTAGAACTTGGACTTGGGAACATATATAGTAGTTATAAATATATTTTAGAGGAGAATAAATGTGTGAAACTATAAATTTCACTTAGAAGAGAAAATTTATTAGAAATTTAAAATAATGTCACAGATGACCTATAGGGAAGAATGAACCTGAAAGCATGGTAGTTTCTCAAGGGTCCTATAGCCATGGAGAAAAGGTCAGAGGTATGAAAACTAACATTGGTAGTGATGAAATGGAGTCAAATGGGCATGGATGGGATAGGCCAGAGGAGAGAGATGTTGCAGAGATAATGAGGAGTCTCAAAATGGGGGTGCTCACCTAGAAGTATTCCAATGAGAGGTTGATAAGGGAACAAGAAAAAAGATAGCACAAAATTTTTATGGAGCTTAAATAAATTACATATTAGTGTGGAAAAGAAATTTGAATCTAGGTAGGTAGAGGATCATTATTCATGAGTTAGGGAGAAGGATGTCATATATTCAAGGTGTTCTAAGAGTGTTTTTAGGATACACCATTTCTCATCAACAAATTCAATTAAAAGATCTTATGTTTCCTTGAAATTATGGAGTAGCCCAACCATATCACCCATAAGGCAACAAATAAAGAAACCTAATTTGAATAGTTTGCAAGGAGATTTGAGGAATATTAAGCCTCCCACATTTAATGGTGAGCACAATAAGGGATAGAAGGTTAAAATTTGGGTATTAGAGATGAGAAAATACTTCCTCACCAAAGTTGGAGGCATTAACTACAATATGTCACTTGAAGTGAAAAAAGAATTTATTGTGGGAGCAACTGAAAGAAGTAAAAAAAATTGGATGAAAAATAGATATAAAGGATAAAATATAGAAGGTAATTATAGAGGAAATACCTATCGAAGCATTACTATGAAATGAAAATGTTGGATTTCCTCGAACTCAAGCTAGGAAACATGACCAAGGAAGAGTATGGTAAAAAAATAATTGAATTGTTAAGTTATGTAGTTTTTATAAAGGTTGAAATATTAAAATTAAAAGGATTGGTGACATGTAAGAGATTTGGTGGGGGAGATATGAAGAGAGGGAGGAAATGGGGTTAACGGATAGAGGTGGATAGGGACATGATGAAAGAATGAGAGAAATGGGGGAGCATGGGGAGAGGGATATGGGAAGCAGCATAAAGGGTGGAGATGGTGTTTCTGGAGAAATCCCAAATGACTAGGGTGGATGACTTGATCCTAGAAAATTTGGAGGATTTCTGGATGTTTCTTTGTTGTATTTTTATCTTATTTTGGGTTTCATAATCACTACATTAGGTGGAACAACAATGTTGTGATATGAAGGGTGGAGACCACTAGTCTCTAATATCCCATTGTGTTTTATTGGTTTTAGTTCAGCTAGGGGGTGGAGGTGGTTGAATCTCTGGAGTCCCTATTTTAGATGATGGATGCATTTTAATCCCTGAAGAAAATGATCCATCTAACTTTGGAATCTAGCTTAGGTGCGACAACTACAAGTGAGGCTTGGCTATAGTTGTTTATGGCTTGGTGGAGAGTCATAGCCTGAGACTCAATTACCCATTAATTTTAAGATAAGTATCCCTCATGTTCTCAAGCTATATATATATATATATATATATATATATCCATTGTTGGTCTAAAAATTATTTATTGATAGCATGGTTCATGATTTATTTAACTATTTTAAATAACCAATGTGTTGTTACTATTTAAAAGTTGTTGCGAAAACATGTGGCATAATTGATTTAGATCTTTTGGTACTAGCATGCAATCTACTTTATTTCATTGATATGAATTTGTTTAAATTGTAGGATTGTTTATGTTTACTATCGAATGTCAATCTACAAGAAGATGTATGATGAATGAAATGCATGGTCTTATATTAACATGTTGGATGCAAGGGTTACTTCACTATGAAGATGCTAGTTTGCACTAGTAAAAAGAAGTACCCAATAGTGTTAATGAATAGTGTGGAAAGATTCAAAATCTTGTGATCATTGCATGTTTAAATTGTTGTATATGTAATGGTAGATTTGTTGCATGTTAATGAGTACATTTTCATTGAAGGGAAGGAGGCCTTATTTCCATCCTTTGTCACTTTTTGGCTCTATTGAAAATGATCATGAGCCACGGAAATGAGTTTTCTTCTATCTTAATGAGTTGTTATAGCTCTTTATAATTTGTAATGGGTGCACTTAAAAAATGTTATTAATTGATATCATATAAATTATTGAGTATTTCTTAAGTTAGCCTTAAATTACTTATGCATATTTTAGCCAATAAGTGCTAGATATAAGGCTTGAAAAGTTGGAAAAGTTGGAAAAGTTTGAAAGGTTCTACCACTATTAAAGTGATGGAAATATTTAAAAAAATAATTGCAAATTTTGTTTACAAGTTGGCTAGGTCGACGGGCTCTTCTGCTTGACCTTCAACTGACTGACTCGAATCTCCACGCCCACAGGTTGGGAGGTTGGGGGGTCAAGAGGTCAGGGTAGTCAAGGGTCAAAACCACCTCGTCCCAATGAAATGCAATGGAGGTGTGGTAGGGGCTACCTTGACCTATGTCAGGGTTTGGGGGTTGGTCCTATCGTTTAAAAGTTAATAATGCACCACGGAGAGAGGGTGCAACCCAACCTCCTTGAGACTTGTTCCCACCTATTAACGAGCTGGAATGCACTGCCAACAACTAGGGGATCTCTTGGTATAGTAACCCAATTATACTCTACACCATTTGGTTTAGGAGTCCCATATGGTATGTGGACTCAGCTAGAATTTCATAAACAAAATTTTTCTTTGAACGGAATAAGTAGTAATTGTGAGAGTACAAATAAAGATTTAACAAATGCAAGTGATCTATGAAAATTCAACACATAAGATAGTACGAATAGCAACAACATAACGTCAAAGCATGAATCTCAAGAAAATAATGGTCAAAGTATAATATGGAGTCATGTATTGATTACTCCGCAAAAAAATTATTGATTTGAGGACTGCTAGCATGTGTTTTTCATTCCTTTCCCTCAAAATATGGAGGCATTAAGAGTGTTTTTGTACCCAATTAGAGTGGTAAATTAAAGAGATATAAGGTCTCATAAAGATGAATATCAAGAGGACATATCACCCAAAAGGATCCACAACATACTTAAAGTAGATAAAGAGCCACAAAAATAAATAGGAAAGTTCGCCAATAAGAAAGATTTAGGAAAAGCATGAGGACCTATTGGAAAAAAATTAAGGGTGAAGGAACCCAAAAGGTACAATGGGGGATATTGGTGGGGAGTATAATTCACCCACAAAAAGAATACTGTAAGGAGATATGAAAGAACCCTCCCTGAGGAAGAATGAGTGCAACCCAAAGATGGTGGGTTCAACCAATTGAGAACCACCAAAAGGAAGAACAAGATTGACATGTGTTTTCGGTCCATGGTGGATTTGTAAAAAAAGTAGCAAATGGTGTGGGAGATGTGGTACCTACTATACTATGAAGGAAGGTGGATGACATAAGAACTATCATAGGCCACACAAGTTATATGAATAATACTGACATAAGAAAAAATTGTTGGATTTGCGTTTATTTTAAAGGTTTTTTCATTATGTTTCACATGTTTTGCATGTGCCATTGTCAAATAAACTAAAATCGTTATTGTAAGCCTACCTACCCTATTTAGACTAGTTCATGGAAGTAAAAAAGAGAATTGAAATATGTTTCTTCACATTCTTTGAAACATCCCATAACAAAATCCAAATATAATAGGTTCCTGAACCCATTGTTTGTAGTGAGATAAATCACTATATTGTACAAAATATGGGAGCTTTATCAAAATCCAGCTTAGAAAAATTGTTAAAAATAACAAGAAGACCATAGAAATTAAAATAAAGAGGTGGGTGGGAAACTCGTACACTTGTGTTTTTCACGGAGAACCACAAAATAAGGGTGGGGTTTTCTAAACTTCCCATAGGAATTCAAATGGAATGAAATATTATGATATGATATGATCATGTCAATAAAGGAAAACAAAATCCTTAATTTAATGGAAAGAGAGAAAAATAATAGGAATCCTCGAAGGTTGTCAAATTCAAAGGCATAGAATCTCCAACTAATCATGTGCTTGTGCTACTTTCCATAGTGTTGGGTGCATATGTATTCTTCTCCTCCATCTCAGTTCAAGCACTAAGCCAATAAATATTAGGGAAAAGGAAGTAAATCAAAATAGAAGAAGTTGAAGGAAGGAAAGGTACAAGCTAGAGGAAATGAAGGAAGTCGGAGTGAAATTATAAAGTTTCCATATTCCAAATATGCTTGATTTTGAGAAATGAATAAGGGGATGAGAATCAAAAACCCTAACTTGATCTCGAAAAATGGAAGTTTCTCAGAGCATATGGATTAGACTTACGAAAATATTCTTAAATATGGGTTCAAAATGTTGTGATGGAAGCCACATAAGTCACCAAACCACTTTTTTAGTCCTAAACCTACAAAATAAAAGGGGAAGAGCCATCGATGGAAAAGAAACATGCAAAAAAAACATGAAACAAAAAGGAGTGTTTCTTCTCGATAGGAGGAAACTATCCATCATCAAGAATCACAATCCAAGGGAAAGAGGGAATTTTTTTTGAAGCTCAAGGCCAAGCAATAAATTCAAAATGTTTTGAAGCTCAAGGCAAGGGAAATGAATCCTAAAGTAATAGGAGTTCGCTCACTTTATAGAACAAGGATGAGGAAGGTAGGAATCAAGCTATAACAAGATTCAAATTAGGAATTGAGCTATAACAAGATTCAAATTAGGAATTGAGCTATAACAAGAGTCAAAGTGATGCTAATAGCTCTAGAATATGGTTGACAAGCCTAATAGGAGGGTTAAGTGGCAAAAGGGAGGCTAAGAAGAGGTTCAAAGCAAAGGTTAGACACCATCAAAGAAATAAGAGACTAAAAAAAATGTCATGATAAAAAACTTATAGCCCAGATGCTTATTACAATGTCGCAAGAACAACAAGAAAGTGAATAGGCCTAATTGGAGTAAAGTGAAAACTACAACCGATCTTATTTTAGGTAAACCTTTGTGAAATAGCCTTTATTTATCAATGATAAATACCAACTTACTAAAATTCACAACACAAGTAAAGGCATTGTATATCTAATTACTCTTTCTATGAAAGTTTCTCACTTATGGAATGATTTCCCTAACTTCTCTCTATGAAAAGTTACTACTATGGATTACTTTTCCTTGGAAATTGAAGGTTATCAACTATGGAATGCTTTTTAAGTTGCAACTTAAAGTAAAATACAATTTGCTCTTAGTATAATTAATCCTCATGGGTCCTTTTTGTCCAAAATTAATCCCATCATGTGATGTATTGTTCCCCTTCCTAGACAATCCAATTAATCAATCTATGAAAGGAATGAATTCCATTTAGGTTAAGATTCATAGTACGAGTGAAGGTACTTTAAATATAATTTCTCTATCTCTAAATAGTAATATAGAATTACTCATCCTAGAAATTTGTTCTAAAATAATGTATCAACCCAAGTGAAAATTTTATGTAATAAAAGTTAATAAAGGAAAAAATAATAACCATGATTGATGGGACACTTATTCCAAATTGAATGTTGGGTAAGACATCCTAGTTTGGGTGTTCATTGATTTATTATGGCTAAGGAAATTGGAAAAGGCAATGGCTAAGGCTTTGGAAAGGAAAAATGGAATTTTTGGCACATTTATTTATGAAAATAATGGAAATTAGGAGAAAAGGAAAGTGAAAGGTCTCAGGTTGCATGTGAGGAGGAAAATGAAAGAAAATAATGGAAAATGAAGAAAATAGAGGCCTGATTGATAAAAATGCTTCTGAGGATTAGTTGGTACCTTTTGTTAGTTCAGTTTTGGAGCTCTCTCATTATTCTCTCTCTCCTGCTCTCATTCTTGCAAAATTAGAGATTCCTTAGAGCACTTTGGCATTGGATCAAGAAAGGCAAAGAAGGCAAGAGGTAGGAAGGAGAAAGCAATGAAGAGCAGGATGAAGAAGCTACAATAGGATTCTTTGCAGGTATCAATTTGCATGTGTGTTTTCCATACTAGATTTTTCATGCATGGTATTGCATGTGGTTCTTTATTGTTATGGCATTGGTTTTTCCAAGTGTGATGGTGTTTTCATCCTAGCCTTGCCATTTCCGAATAGCCATGGTGTGATGGGGTTCTCAGGTTTTGGTTGAGTTGGATTGTTGGATTAATTCGAAGCTGAGTGAGGTGGGTCTCTGAATAATAGAACACATGTCCTAGTAACCCCTGAAACGAACTGTGGGTTGCGGTAAAGCTAGATTTTGTGTTACCTCGATGGACATAGGAATCCTTTACCGGTGAATGGAGGGATATACGGTAAATCCTAGAGTTGGTTTCCCTTGATTAGGCCTAGGAATCCTTACCGATGAATTGTGGGATATACAGTAAATCCTAGAGGGTGGAGTCCCAATTTAGGGCCTAGTGATCCCTGGGTTAGACTGTAGATTGTAGTAAAGCCTGAGAGACTAGGAGAAAGGAAAATTCCTCACAGTGTAGGTGGAGAAATCTGGTACCATCCATGCTTGTTTTTCCTAGTGTAGTATGTTTTTGTCGATTCCACTTCCTTAAGGTCACCTAGGAGATTAAATCTCTTTATAGTGGCCTCTTGTCACATATTTACTCCAGTTAGCTGGTTACTTGGGTAGATGTGGGATGAGGGTGTTACAGAGTGGTACAAGAGCAGGTTGCGCTCTCTTTGGATCATATCTGACACCACAGAGTGGTATGAGAGCATGGTTCACCCCTTGGACTAGATGGGTTGTGCGTGTTGGTCATGAAATCATGTCGGTTGCATGTGTGTTAATCATCATGTGGTCTAGATGCTTGTTGCATATGCATGGTGTCGGTCATGGTTGTAGTGATGTCGCATGTGAAAGAGGATGTTATTGTTATGAAGTGCATCATCATGAGTGTATGATTGATTACATGTTGTTTATGCTTAAGTATTTTCAGTGTGCATTGGTATGGTTGTTGTTGTCATGCATGAGGTCATGGTATGTGTAGTTGATATGGTCATGTATTAATGATTGGATCTAGCTAGAATGATGGTTACATGGTTATATCTTTATGTATTATATGCATATATTTTGTCATGATTATGTTATACATGTTGTACTATGCTGATTGGTTGATATTGTAGATGAGATATCCTCCCCAAATTATGTTAAGGTACGTTGGTTTATTGTGATTTGGTTTAGTTGACATAGTATGCCTTAAAGGAAAGAGATCAAAATAACTAGCAAGATGGTAGACTACAAATATTCTCCCTATGAATCATATGAGCAGTGTGGTGTTGGGCACTCTTCTGATTTAGTAGTCACATTGAGAAGCTTAAAAGAAGAAATAAGGAGTTTTAAGGCGAACAATGAGAAAATCATGCAGGCACAAGAGAAAAAAGCAAAGGTTAATGCAATACTCCTTCAGAGCTTGTCAGAATTGTAGCGCAAGGGCCACTTTGGATCAGCCATGGATAGGAGGATGGAACTAATGGGGCATATGGTAGTAGGTCTCATGGTGGTCACAGGTCAGATAAAGATGAAACAGTTAGAGATGGCAGATTGTTGGATACCCCGGATAGGAGAAGTGATGGATACAAGTATTATTCTAGTTTTGGTTTTGACATGCATCATGATCATCCTTATAGGAGGAGTGATAGGGGACACTTACCAAATGAGTTTAAGAAAGAAAATTCACCTACTTTTGATGGAGACTTGAAGAAACCAAAAGATTCATAGGCTTGGATACTTGGGATGAACAAGTTCTTTGAGTTGCATGAGTACACAGAAAACATGAAGGCCATAATTATTATCTTTAACCTGAAAGGTAAAGAAAATATCTGGTGGGAAGATGTGAAGCGGGTCAGAGACATCAGGACGGAGGACTTGAGTTGGCATGAGTTCAAGAGGTTTTTCAAGATGAAGTACTTTTCAAAAAGGTACTACGATGGTAAGGCCAAATAATTTTATGAGCTAAAGATGGGATCGATGACATATGAGGAACATATGACTAAGTTCCTGGAGCTATTGAGGTATGTACCATATCTTAAAGATTAGAAAGCTAAGGTTCAACTATTTGTGAGTGGTTTTCCATTAGAATTTATAAATCGGATCGAGTATGATGAGCCTCAGTCACTTGAGGAAGTCATTGGGAAATTGAAGCATTATTATGAACATGAAAAGTGTAAGAATGAATCTCGGCAAGGATGGAAAGTGAATGATAAAAGTAAGGGTAAATGGAAGTTGAAAATAACAAGGCCTCAGAATGCATAAGAGAAAGAAAATGTGGCACCACAAAAGAAGTTCAATGTAACTAGACAAGACCATGGATCACAACAACAACATATAGGTAATGGTACTCGACGGTTGGAGCGTTGGACATGTGGTAAGGAACACCTTAAGAGAGGTTGTCCATAAAATCAGGGTGGTAAGCCTCAAATCTATAGTGCACAGGAGGCGCAGACTATTGGGGATGTTGGTCAGAGCGTTCCTCGTATCTATGCATCACTGGACAACAGACAGGAAAACCATCATACATCTATCATTGAGTTGGATGGTAAGCTTTGTGAGCAAGTTGTTTCTATTTTGATTGACCCTAGATCTAATTATAGTTATGTTAGTCCTGACTTGGTGGATAAGTGTGGTTTGAATAAAGAAGTGCATGCAAAATCTTAGTTATTGCAGTTGACTATAGGTACAAAGTAAAGAGTGCATCATTGGGTAATAGCTTGTGCATTTGAGTTGAATGGCATGTCTATAGTAGCACACTTGAACATATTTCCGTTGGGATCGTATAATGTGATATGGGGTATGGATTGGCTATACCTTCACAGGACCAAGGTAGATTTTTATGACAAAGCCATTGAGCGCTTGGATGACAATGGATAACCAAGAGTCTTACAAGGAAAGAAGAAAGCCACATCAGTTAGGATGGTGACAGTTATGCAGGCCAAACGTAGTCACAGGAAAGGGTGTGTGTTATTTGCAGTGCATATTTCTAGTGACAAAGGTAAGGAAGTTGAAGATGAATAATTTTTGAGTAGGTACCCAATTCTACAGCAGTTTCAGGATGTGTTTTACACAGATGTTTCAATGTTTCCACCTCACAGGGAAGTAGAATTTTCTATTGAGTTGGTTCCAAGGGTAGCTCTCGCATCAAAGCACCTTACAGGATGAGCACGCCTGAGTTGGTAGAATTAAAGTTGCAGCTGAAAGAGATGCTTGACAAGGGATACATTAGGATAAGTGTATCACCTTGGGGTGCACGTGTATTTTTTGTGAAGAAGAAGGATGGTACTCTTAGATTATGCATTGACTAAAGGCAGTTGAACAAAGTGACCATCAAGAACAGGTATCCATTTCCGAGGATTGATGACTTGTTTGATCAGCTGAAGGGATCAACAGTGTTCTTGAAGATCGACTTGAGATAGGTACGCACCAAGGAAGATGACATTTACAAGACAACTTTCTGAACTAGGTATGGGAATTATGAGTTTGTTGTGGTTCCATTCGGTTTAACTAATGCCCCAACTAATTTTATGTGTTTGATGATTAGTGTGTTGTGTCCCTATCTGGAAAAGTTTGTTATCGTATTCATTGATGACATATTGGTATATTCTAAAAATGAGGAGGAGCATGTCGAGCATTTGGCAGTAGTGTTGAAGTTGTTGAGAGAGCATCAGTTGTATGCTAAGCTAAACAGTGAAATTTATTTCATACTCAGGTACATTATTTGGGACATGTTGTCTTCAAAGATGGCATAACAGTAGATCCAGAAAATGTAAGAGCTATCATGGAGTGGGAAGCTCCTAGGAATGTGGATGAGGTGAGACATTTCATGGGGTTAGAAGGTTATTAAAGGATCTCATCAAGAACTTCTCGTAGATTGCTTATCCTATCACATCATTGCAGAGGAAATGTAAGAAGTTTGAATGGACAGAGGAGTGTGAGGCCAATTTTGAGTAGCTCAAACAGTTGTTGACACATGCACCAGTGTTAAAGATTGCAGATGCAGGCAAAGAGTTTGTAGTATGTACAAATTCTTTCAAGAGAGGACTTGGTTGAGTCCTTATGCAGGATGGATAGGTGGTATGCTATGAGTCACAAAAACTAAACAAGCATGAGCAGAGCTATTTGATGCATGATCTTGAGCTAGCAGTAATCATACATGCATTGAAGATGTGGAGGCACTATCTTCTTGGAATGAGGTTTGTATTGATGAGTGATCATAGTGGGTTGAGATACTTGTTTGACCAACCTAATTTCAATTCCATGCAAGCTAGATGGTTGGCCACGATCAGTGAGTTTGATTTTGAGATCAGAGACATCAAAGGAAAGGAGAACAGGGTCATAGATGCTCTTAGCAAGCGAGTACAGGTAAATCATATATCAACTATGAGTTCCTATGGGACAAACCTACAGGGTAGGATCTTACAGGAAGATCAGCAGGATATCAGGTATATGGAGATTATGCACAAGTTGTAGCAGAGTATGGGTACATGTAAAAGTGGTGGTACATGTATAGGTACAGGTGCACGGGATGTGGACTATTGTCTCACAACAAATGGATTGGTTAGGTTTAGGGACACGATATATGTGCCAGATAGCAGTGAGCTCAAGAAGGTGATCTTGAGGGAGTTTCATTCGAAACCATATTCAGGTCACCCAGATTATCAAAAGGCACTGACAACAGTGAAGAAATTCTATTATTGGCCAAATATGAAGAAGTATGTAGTAGAGTTTGTGGCTAGATGTTTGTATTGTCAACAGGTAAAAGCAGAGTGTAAGTGTCTAGGTGTACTACTACAACCGATTTATGAATCCAAAGTGGAAATGGGAGGTCATTTACATGGACTTTATCACAAGTTTTCCAAGGACAGTGAGACAACATGATTCCATCATGGTCGTTGTGGAAAAGTTGACAAAGGTTGTAAACTTCATTCCAGTGAAGTCTACATTCTTAGAGAGTGATGTAGCACATGTCTTCATTAAGGACGTGGTCATATTGCATGGAGTCCCGAAGACGATTGTGTCAGAAAGGGATGTGAAGTTCACTTCCAAGTTTTGGAAGGAGTTGTTTGTAGGTTTGGGCACAGAGTTGGCCTTGAGTACAACTTATCATCCATAGACAGATGGAAAAACTGAGAGGGTCAACAAGATATTGGAGGAAATGTTGAGGATGTATGTGATGCATCAGCAACAAAAGTGGGATACCACTGGTAGAGTTCGCTTACAACAATGGGTATCAGGAATCCTTAAAGGATAGTCTGTTTGGGGCATTGTATGGGTGGAGTTGCAATACTCTCGTCAGTTGGAGTGATATGGTTAACAAGGTGTTGATTGGACCGAACATGTTGGCAGAAATGGAATAGGAAATGCAAGTAATCAAGAAGAATTTGAAAGAATCACAGGATGGGAAGAAGAGCTATACATATTGAAATAGGTTGTTCAAGGAGTTCCAAGTTCTGGAGCAGGTGTACTTGTGCATCAAAACAAAGAAGAGCTCCTTGCCGATTGGATCAGGTGCCAAGTTGGCACCCTAGTCTTGTGGACCTTTCAAGATTATGAAGGATTGGGCCAGTAGACTATCGACTTGCACTGCCTCCGAGAGTGAAAGTACATGGTGTTTTCCATGTGTCATTTCTTAAGAAGTATGTTAAAGATGTTGATCATGTCAATAACAAGTTTGTGTTGCAGGTGGAGCCAGATGGAGAATTCCAGCCGGAGCCTCAGCGCATATTCCAGAGAAAGGTTCTCATGCTCTGGAACCGGGCAATCGAGTAGGTTAAAGTGGAATGGAAGCACTTTGGGTCCAATGAAGCTACATGGGAGATGGCAGATCAAATGTGGGCTATGTATCCTTCCTTATTCATTGGTTGAGCGGATGTTTTGATATATGTTTTTGGTACATGTTTTGGTGATGTTTGGTATATGTACATATGTATGTGGATGTAAATACTGCCATGAGCTAAGTTATAAATCTCTAATAAGCGGTATGGGTGTCATGTAATTATATTTGTCATGTTGTTATGTTATCATGTTGGTTTTCTTTTCATCAGGGTGATCGTTGTAAATATTGTGTCGAGCTATGCTATAATTCTCCATGGGTAGAATGTTTTCTTTTAAGTAGTTTTGTTGAGGTATAAGTGTGGTTGAACACCGAGGACGTGTCCCCCAATAGGGAGGGTTCTGTAACAACCCTGGTGAAAATTTCAGGTAATAAAAGTTAATAAAGGGAAAAATAGTAACCATGCTTGATTGGACACTTATTCCAAGCTGAATGTGTGGTAAGACATCCTAGTGTAGATTTTCATTGGTTTATTATGGCTAAGGAAATTGGCAAAGGCAATGGATAAGGCTTTGGAAAGGCAAAATGGAATTTTTGGCACATTTATTTATGAAAATAATGGAAATTAGGAGAAAAGGAAGGTGAAAGGTCACAGGTTGCATGTGAGGAGGAAAATGAAGGAAAATAATGGAAAATGAAAAAAATAGAGGCCTAATTGATAAAAAGGCTTCTAAGGATCAGTTGGTACCTTTTGTTAGTTTATTTTTGGAGCTCTCTCATTATTCTCTCTGTCTCTATCTCACTCTTGGACACTTAGAGTTTTCTTGGAGCACTTTGGAATTGGGTAAAGAAAGGCAAAGAAAGAAAGAGGAAGGAAGGAGAAAGCAAGGAAGAGCAGGATCAAACAACTATAACAGGATTCTTTCCAAGTATCGAAGTGCATATGTGTTTTCCATACTAGATTTGGCATGCATGGTATTGCATGTGGTTCTTTGTTGTTATAGGCATGGGTTTTTCCAGGTGTGACAACGTTTTCAGCCTAGCCTTGCCATTTCCAGATAGCAATGGTGTGATGGGGTTCTCATGTTTTGGTTGAGCTGGATTGTCAGACCAATTTGAAGCTAAGTGAGGTGGATTTATAAATAATAGAACACATGGCCTAGTAACCACGGAGCCAGAATATGAGTTGCGATAAAGCCGGATTTTTTGTTTCCTCGGTGGACCTAGGAATCCTTGACTGGTGAATGACGATATATATGGTAAAGCCTAGAGGTGGTTTCCCTTGATTAGGCTTAGGAATCCTTCCCAGTGAATGGCGGGATATACGATAAAGACTAGAGGGTGGAGTCTTGGTTTAGGGCTTGGTTATCCCTGGATCATACTGTGGATTGTGGTAAAGCCTGAGAGACTAAGAGACAAGAAAATTCCTCATGGTGTAGGTGGAGAAATCCGATGGCATACATGCTTGTTTGGCCTAGTGATCTAGTGGAGATCATGATAAAGCCTGTTATTACATGTTTATTGTGTTGGCCTAGTGATCCATGATGGATTACGGTAAAACCTGGTTTCTATTGATGAGGGTGAGGTGGTTTAGCCTTGGGATGACCTGGTTGGTTCTTTTGGTTTGAGTCCCACATTCACGCTTGGAATATGACACGAGGGTGAATGGGTGAAGTGAGAATTGGATCATCCATTCTATGGTTGGGTAGAATGTGGTAGTCATATCCCGAATTGGCTTTTTCATTCATTAACAAGAGGTTATTTCCTTGACATCTTATCTGTAAATGTACTGGTGTAAATGTGGATTCTATCGCTGATGTATCCTTGATATTTCTGTTGTTATTATGTTGGTTATAAGCATGTTTTATGCAGTGATGATGTATGGCTCTCCTCATGTTTTTATTTGTAAATGAATGAATAATGTATATATGACCTAATATATGACAATGCAACTAATGATATAAGGGAACAATGCTCCTTAGTGATTCTAAGATAAGTAAGAGATCCATATGCTCAGATCTGTTGTTTAAACGTGTAGATTACATATTTGTGACATGTTTAACAAAATGGTTTTCATGGCTATTAGGGGTCCAGTCTAGACCTTGTCTTTATTTTTGCAAATGCATCATTGTTATGTTGTGTAAATTCATTTCTGAAAGTGTCATTGAGTTTTTGGCAGTGACTTGGGCTCTGGGCCTAAAAAAGTGGCTAAAATCCCAGAGATGTAGGCTCAACACTGGGCAGAAAATTCCCTGGACGCATGCATACCCATGTTGTGGGAGCGTCTGGAGCCTCCTGGATGCATGCTTTCCCATATCAAGGGATCGTACGAGGGTCTAATGGCCTAAAAATTTAGTTGGTCTCAGGGGCTAGTTACTTGAGCGGTAGGGTTCGCTCCTAGGAGTCATGTTGTTGATGTGGAGGATTTGTGTGGTATGTTTCCATCGATTCCACTTCCTTAAGGTCACCTAGGAGGTTGAATCTCTTTATAGTGGCCTCTCGTTGCGTATTTACCCCCGTTGTCCGGTTACTTGGGTAGATGTGGGATGAGGGTGTTACAAATAAGATAGTTTTACATATTGATTTGATAGATTCCACATTATCTAGCTACTCATCAGTACTTATAATTATCAATGTTCACTTTATGTTTTGATAAACTTATTATTGGAAAAAACGAAAGGAAAAAATTAATAAATATTTGTAAAAAGTAGGTTCTCTATTCGTAATGGAGGTAAACATCATTCAAGGTAGTGAATATTGTAATTTCCCTACTCTAACTACTCATCCCAATCACAAGGGTCTCAAAAAATAAAGAAAATGTATGGAAATTCAATCACCAAACAACTCCTTTAAATGGAAAGTGGTGTTATCCATAATCTGGGAAAGAACTAAAGGAATTATGAGTAAAACTATTAAGTTGGAGACAAGGAATTGACAATGTTAATCCTCAAGGCGTGGTAAGTAGCTATTGGAAGCATAAAAAAGGAATTAAGGGAAGGAACATTTATTGAGACATTAAGAGTTTTAGAGAAGACTGAAAATATAAAATAAGACAGAAAGGAACACAACAGGGTCTAACAGTTAATGGAGACACTATAGATAGAAGAGGGGAGTCCTCAATGTTGGCATTATGAGGCAAGTGTTGTCCTTGATGGAAAATCACACAAGATGACAAATCATAGTGCAGGAGGTCAGCAGCGAGGAATTGATGATTAGTCTACAAGAATGAAGAGAAAATATATACACAGGCTCACTTTGACAAAGCCGCGTATACACGCAAGTTGGACGTGCCCAAGACACGTATGCGTATACATGCACTTTCATGCAAGGAAAAGTGTGTATATGTTGGAGAACTTACTTTTGGTCCATGGTAGTTAGTCCTTGGTATTTGAACCTATTATTTTGGACCGTAGTATCTCGTCAGATGTGTTGATCCCTAGTATTGGGTTCATGGTATTGGTTTGTTATGGTTTTGGACCGTGGTATTGTAAAAGCCCTAAGACTATAAAAGGAGAAGAAGATCATTAGGCAAGTGCATTGAGAAAGTCTTGAATATCTGATGAAGGATGAGATCCAGTATGCAGGTTATGGGTTGCTTGATCTAAGATAAGGAGGGATCTCACAAGTTGATGGAGAACAAGATCTAAGGATGGATCGAGATCACATGGTTTGAAATGAACTATCTCTATATGATTGATTATGTTTATTCTAGATCTGTATACTGACACATGTAATGATCTGAACTGGGTATAACTTAAGTTTGAAATCACTATAAGTCATGATTGAATATTTATAAATTTGTACGCGGGTTGGCTTTGGTAAAAGCGCATATGTATGTGGGTTTGGTTTTTCCAAGTAGCGTATGCACTTTAATGCACAATTTTGATGATACAGTTGGTTATGAATAGTGTTGCAGAGTTCAGGGTTCTGTTATGTGTTCTGGTGACTGATTTTTGTTGACAGGGTTCAGTGATTCAGTATTGGGTGAATCAGAGATTGATAATGCTAGTGTTGATTGATTGTGTGCTTCAATGATATTGATGGGTCCAGTATGAAAATTGGATGAAACGTGGCCTTCAGATTATAGAGTTGAGCTTCTGTGGGTCCAGTCTGAAAATTTATGAAACGTGGTACCCGGAAGAGAGAAGATTGTAGGCCGGCGCCTACGTACTAGTATCTTAGCTAGTACAAGAACTATGGGGGTTGTAGCTCCCTTCCAGAAGAAGCTGGAGAACAAGAGAGGGTTGTAGCTCTCTACAGGTTGCAGCCTGCGTATTGGTAAAGGATTGCACCAGTACATTGTAAAAGAAGTTTCTTATTAAAGGAAGATAGAAACAAATTGCAACAGGTGGTTTTCACCCACATTCGGTTTCCACCTTATATCATGGTGTTCATGTGTGCTCCTTGTGTGTGATGATCTGTTCTGTTTTACTGCTTCTGTTTACTGTTCATATGGTCAATTAAGTTCTGATGCATTATCTAAAGACCAACATGTATTGGATTATCTGAATCATAAATAATCTGGATATACACTAGTTGCATTAGACACAGTCGCGTATACACGCGGGTTCACTTAACTGAAGTAGCGTATATGTATCTAAGTATGGAAATGAAAAAGTTTTACTGATTTGATAATACTGATTCACCCCCCCCCTCTCAGTGTTATTTCCAACAATTGGTATCAGAGTAGGTCCTTTGGTAGAAGCTTGATCGCTTGAAGGAGATCCGTGGAACAATGGGAAGGAAGCTTCAAAAGAAAGCACCGAAGAAGAAGAAGACATCTCAAAAGAACTATGACAGTGGGAGAATTGATTGGGGATTAGGCATAAGAAGCTCTTCAGATTCAGAATCAGATGAATATGAACTATCAGGTATGAATTTTCTATCCTCTGATGTTCCAGCTATCTTTCCATATGGAAGAGATGAAAGTGAATGTGAAACAACTGAACTTTATCTCATGGGTGAAGAAGAAAGATATCAAATAGAGGCATAATTTAAAAGGCTTTCAGACATAATCAAAGATCAACAAGATCTTTTGAACAAAAGGGAATGTGAAACAACTGAACTTTCTCTTATGGGTAAACAAGAGAGATATCAAATAGAGGTAGAATTTAAAAGGCTTTCAGACACAATCAAAGATCAACAAG
>APFE031547904.1:51181-71095 GCA_000404065.3 Pinus taeda
TATATAGGAGTCTAAGGGGTCATAACATAATCAGAGCCTACATAACAATAATAATATAAGGGCACAATAATAACAATAGTGGGCTTCTATGGGGCACAATAGTAACAATATGGGCACGATAGGGGCACAACAATATTAATAAGGGGTAAAAATACAATAGTAATGGGGTAATCACTAGTATTATGGGGACCCAACATTTTCTATCCTCTTCTCTTTTTTTTGGGATCATTAATTGAAAGCCAATGTCCATGTTTGGTAACTTGTAAATAACATTTCCATTCACAAGACCTAATAGGTGTGAACATGTCAACTCATGATGAGACCTCCCATATTATTATCTTGCAAATATAAGCCATTACCCTGGCTTGGCGACTAGATATGGTAATGTCACACACATTAAGACCTATGACCATGGTAGGTAAACTAGTAATGAAACCTCCTATTTGCCAATTAATAATTTTATATTTTTGAATTACACTGCAAAATTAGTAACAACATTCAATAGATGGGGAGGCATATTCACTTCCTTAAGAAAAGGGATGGTGTAAGAAGTTGTTTTGTTCCTAGTTTTACACAAATATAGTTTTTTAAAACAAATTTGTCGATCTTAAGACCTAACCCTCCTTTGAACAAATGAAAACCTTAAAGAAATATTCATGCAATTAGATTCAATCAAGTATAAAAACTTACAGATCAACCGAGTTGAAAGAAACATTTCAATGACTAATACAAGTAACAATGTTACAACTAATGAATTAAGAAATTTTCTAGAGAGATTTATTGTGGAATGGGAAAAAAACAAAACAACAAATAAAAAAAGAAAGAAAAAGTGTTCAAACCAAAAGAAGTATGTACATATGTCTCTTAGGTAAATTATCTTTCAAAAGTAGACCATTGATAGGGAATGACATAGATTGAACCTCCAATGTTTGCAGCTGAAATGTCTCGAGTCTTAACTTTTTCGTAATAATGAAAGGTCCTAGCCACAACTTCTGGAACTTGGGATGATCTCCCTTATCTTCATGTACCTTATCCCACTTTAACACTATATCAACAACCTCAAAATTTCTATTAGAAGAAGATTTATTGTCAAACCAACATTCAACCAACTTTGATGTCGATCAAACTTAGTTTTGGCATAATTTCTCTCTTCTTCTAGTCTTAATAATTCATTAATCTTGTTTTCTATGGTTGATGAATTGATTTCCTATAGACTTTGGTATCACTGAAGAGATGGAATAAAAATATGGGGTGATAAACTAACTTCTCTGCCATAAACCAAAAGGAAAGGAGAGTTTCCAATGGTGGCTTTTGGGGTAACCCTATCAACCCATAATGCATTGAATAATGCAGTATGCCAATTCCTCTGATTTTCTGACACATTTATTTTAATAATTTTGAGCAAATTCTTGTTTGAGGATTCAAAAAGACCATTCCCTTGTAGGTAATAATTTGTTGAATATTTAATATTTCTTCCTCTATCAACGACATATGCTTCTGAGCCATGCAATGAAAAATATGATGCATTGTAAAATACCAGAGATTGAGGGACACCAAAATGTGTAATGAAATGAGTTTCAAGAAATTTGGTTACCTTATTAACATTCACTACACGCAGAGGTGTTGCTTCAACCCACCTTGTAAAATAGTTAGTTGATGTTATGATGTATTTTTGTTGTTGGGCTGAAGGAGGATTAACGAGTCCAATGATGTCCAAGCCCCATTTTTCAAAGGGGGATTCAACAATAATGAGTCATAAGGGAAAATAACACTTACTTAACCTATCAACAGCCGTTGGGCAAGTCGTACACTTCCTCACTAAGGAATGGGAATCTCTAAACAAGGTTGGCCAATAATAACTTTCCCTTAATACCTTGTGAGAAATGGTAACACCACAAAGTGGCCACCAACAGATCCTGAATGCAGTTCATTGGGAACTTTAGAGGCATCCTCTTACTCAAGACAATGAAGCAAAACCCCATCATCATTTCTCCTAAAAGAAAATTATCTATAAATTGATAAGGAGATGATTTCAATCGTAATGCTCTTCATAGGGTAGAATTAAGATGAGAAGGGTTTGAACCGTTTTTCAAATAAAACCTTATGTATGAGTACCAAGAATCAACAACATGATCATTACACAAGGCTTCATTCTGTAAAAACAACACTTTATTGTCAAGAGAGGAGTTATCATGATTTATGGGATGATCATTAGGGGAAGAAACAAATTCAACAAGAAGCTTGCATATACCCTGACCTTTTATTATTTGAGCATGATTGATTTCAAGGTCAAACTCCTACAAGGCATTCATGCATTGAGCCCTTTTTCACTGAGCTCCTTTTGAACAAACAAGTTCCTAATTGCAAGGTAAGGTACAATTACTTTTTTCCTAGACTCTAGCAAGTAAAAATGGAAATGTTTAACATCCTTATTAACTACAAATGATTATTTTTCAACTAGTGCATAATTTACTTCTTATCCCTTAAAAGAGGAAATCATAAATGTAATAGGAATTTATGTGTTTTGATTAGTATTTTTTGTAAGCACAACAACGTAGGCTGAATCCAAAGAAAAAGTGTACAAAAGGAACTCTTTAGAGAAGCTAGGGTTGATAAGAGTAGGTGCTTCTACAATAACTTGTTTAATGGTGCCAAAAGATTGTTTTTGAGATTCTCTCCATTTGAAGACAACAGTCTTGTTGACCAAATCTTGCAGGGTTTTAACAATCTCTGAAAATCTTGGGATGAAATGTCTTACAAATTTAATTTTTCCCATAAAAGATTGTACACAATTTTTAGAATTAGGAGGTTTCAAAGATTTTAAAATCTGTGCCTTTTCGGGATCAATAATAATACCATCATTTGAGACTATACATCTTAAAATTTTACCTTTAGTGGCTGCAATTTAAATGTTGCAAGTGGTCTGGCATTCATTTAGAAAATATAGTGACATCATCCAAGTATATGACTACAGGTTCATTAATAAGCCCTATTTCCATTTCCCGTTGGAAAGTTCCCCCCGCATTAATGAGTCCAAAGGGAATATCCCTATATGTGAAAGTACCCCAAGGAGTCCTAAAGGCATTTTTCAACTTATCTAAAGGATTGACAAGGATTTGATTATATCCTAAGGAGCCATCTAGAAAGGAAAACATATCAGAACCTGAGACACGTTGAAGGATTTGTTCCATGGGAGGAACTAGATAATGGTCCTTTTCATAGGCTTAATTTAAATTTATTAATTCTACGTAGAGTCAAATGTAACCATTCTTCTTCCTAATAGGGACTAGATTTGCGACCCACTGTGTGTGTCGCACCGGAGAATAATCTTAGCTTCTAGGAGTTTATTTAGCTCTTGTACATTGTCCCTGAACTCCAATCTCAACTGGGTCTTTCTCTAATCTGACATGCATGTGTTAATTATGAGTGAATATTCAGTTTACTAGTTGATCAGTGCTAATTACACCTCACTGCTGCAGGTTACACCTGACATGCATGTGTTAATTATGAGTGAATATTTAGTTTACTAATTGATCAATACTAATTACACCCCACTGCTGCAGGTTACACCCCACTATTATATCTCCCACTAATTCCTCCACCAGTTGGAACTAGTTTAACTAAATTTAACTTATTTAAACTGAATTAAATAATTACAACTCAAAATAAACTCAACCAGGGATCCTAAAAAGTAGGAGAAACTCTACATGACTCAAGTTAGACCCTCAACTCAAATTAACTGACCCAAATAAGTCAAATTAACTTAGTTAATACAAGTTTTCATGAGAGGTGGAATTACAATTTAATTCCTAATATAATTCAAGGACAAAATTAAATTAGGATTTTCGTGTTGCATTTTCAACAGAGTACAATGAAATGGTTGAAGGGTAATCCATAGAAAACCCATGGGAAGGTCAAGGGTATGTTAAATAATTCCTTGAATAAAAGATGATGTAGTCCAATGATTGAATCGAGATCTATAATTATCAAAGAAAAATGCAATTCATGTTGCTACAGAAAGACAATGACAACTAAAAATTCAAATGAAGATGAAGAAGATTGAAGATGATGTAAAGTAAAAAAAGACTAAAGATGAATACAATTCAAGACACCCATATTGAATCATAAGTATTCATTGGGGGGGTATGAAGGAGTATTTATATGTATGATATGATGAAACCATTATAATATATTAACTAAAGTAGATTATGTAACACAAATATATGTATGATCAAAGATGAAGGCAGTGAGAGAAGTTAGGGATGGATATTGGATAGAATCAGTTGAGATATTTATGGAAATATTCTTGGGGATATTGTGGAGATGGTTGAATGAATTAGCCATATTGGAAATCTTATTATGAAAACTTCAATTTTATATTATGAGGCATCATGTACTATATTGATGTAAGTGATGGAGTGTTGAATTATTTTGTAATTAATAAATTGTGATATTTTGAGTACATTGTTGTTCATATGTGTAAATGTGTAAATGTGTAAATGTTTCATTATGACGGCTCATATACCAACATTTCTTACCTGTCCTTTTCTCTTGGAACTCCCCTCTTTCTCTAGGGTCCTACATGGTATTAAGTTATATACCTAAGGAATTCATGTTGCTTTCTATATAATTAATATCATTAAACAAGGAATTTGAATCAACTAAATTTATTTCTATCAAATGTATGAGAATTATGCTTTAAAATCAATAACATAGGCCACCATTGCTACAGTATTTAAGGTTTTAATAATTATTTTCACCATTCTTCCTCCTCAAGGTGTTGAATTTGGTGAGACAATACTTATAATCCCTTTTTATCGACCGCTTATTGAATATTTTTTCATGGAAATGGGCCTTGTGTCTCAGAGAACCATTTGGCATGTTCTTAAACCACTTTTTGGCTTCTTGTTCTAAAAAATGGGTGAACATTCTAGAGAAATGTCATCATCCACCACACAAAATTTGTTAGTGCAATATTGGAAAAAAATGAGATGATCTTTGACAATAATGTTGTTTTTTCCATTGAATCTCGAAAAATAAATCTTAGGTAGTTGTTAATTAGGAATCAAAGATAATCGAGAAGGACTAGGAGCAATGGTTTAAATTTAGCTACTAGTCAAAGTTGACGAGGAATTTGATCATTCATATGAAGGTTTGGGGTTTGATATAAGGGTGAGCGGAAGTCCCAAAAAAAATTGATCCTCCTAATTGTGTAAAGATTTGGAGGGTAGGAATGAACCAAACTTGTGGGGTGATTTGGGGCTAAAAGGAGGTCAAATAGGACTTGAAGTATTGCTTTTTCTAAGTGGGGATGTATGAGAGAAATGGGTATTTTACCTTTCAAATTGATAAAAAAATATGATTCCCCATGATAGATATATTAGGGGTGGACTAGGGAAGGCCACATACTCATAAATTTGACTCTCATATCACTAAGATATGGGTACTTCAAATGGGAATATTAATACACTTGGATATAAAATTGGAGAGTGGGATCTTAAAGTTTGTTTTCCTACCTACTAGTGGGTTTGGAGGCCTTTGTCTAAACCACTAGATCTATTCTAGGTCTTATGAAGAAGTGACCAGATGTCCTTTGGAGTTGGACGTTGTGACGATAGATCTAGAATATGGGTTTCTAGGTTGAAAAATTTAATCTTTGGAGCCACATTTTTTGGAGCCAATTTTTTTAGCATTATTATAAGTCTCAATGAATATGATACTGGTCAACAAGAGTTAAAATAGGTCCCTATTATTGATATATAGTACTTGATTTAGTAAACAAATCCACTCAAACAACATTGCGCATGGATATTGTCCAACTATTTATTCTCTTTATAAGCAAAGAATAAACAATATGTCATATACTAGGATGTCGTCCTTGAAAATAGCGCCATAGTTCCTATATTGTCCCTTCGGTTATGTCCTATCTCTCATGGAGGAGGAAAATGCCAAGAGATAATGTGCAAGATACACCTTCCCCTGCCACTCTAGGCCTTTAAGCTAGTTCTTGGGATAGAGGGGGAATACCTTCAATATTTACTAAGGGAATAATCATTATTTGTCACCCAATGACAACCTGTTTAGATAAATGGATCTTGGATTAGATTTATAAAAGAGAAAAATGGTGCATGGAGTCAATCTCTAGTATTGATTTAAAACAAATTTAAGGATTTTGAATTGTATTTCAGAGGTGATTTAGAAAGGGACTAATAAGGGGGTTTAATAAGTTTTAACAATAAGAGTGATCTTCTAAATAATAAACACCATAATCTAGTTATTCTTAGAAAATAATTCAAAAAAATGAATAGATATGAATTCAAGAGGAGAAATAACTGCATTCCTAACACATATTTATTAGATAGAAAATTAATCTCTCCAAATGAAAACCTCCAATCCAAAAGAGAAAATTCTATTTTTTCTACACCAAGGGAAAAATGATCCCAAATTCAGTTAGGAAGCCATCTTTTGGGTAGCTAATGGAAGTGCTTTATTTTTCTAGCATCTAGTAATTGATTTTTATTGATGTAGAGCTTGATTTTTTAAGTAAGGGACACCACTCTCTCTCTTAATCTCATGAAATTAGGGTTATTCATACAATTTCTAACCAAAAATGGTTATTTTGTGCACTCAATTGTTTTTCCCTTTCAAAATTTTTTTTTGCTTTTGTTTTTGTTTTTGTTTTTGTTTTTGTTTTTGTTTTTGTTTTTGTTTTTGTTTTTGTTTTTATTTTTGTTTTTTTGTTTTTGTTTTTGTTTGTTTGTTTGTTTTGTTTGTTTGTTTGTTTTTTTTTGGACATGTTGTTTGCATGAGATTAAGTTGATGTTGGCAATGAGAATTCAAACGTTTAGAGCTCTCAGACTTTTGAGCTTTCAAATTTTTTGAGCTTTCGACCTTTGAATAGTTTAAAAGGGACCATGATTGCAAAATTAGGTTTGATTTTTATATCAAGTCTAGTTTCAAGAGGGAAAATTGCATTCAAAATAATTAAAAGGGAGCTAATTCAAAAGGGGAACAACATGTTCAAACTACAAAAGAAGCGGCCATTTTTGGCTTGGATTTGAGTTAGAATTCGGGAGGGAGGCAAGGTAAAAAAAGATCTAATTAGTAAATTCATCACGATCTAAGGATTGGGGTAAGCAGGAGTTCAAACAGGTTAGTGAGGGCTAGTTTTCAACATCGTGTATTGATCTAAAAATTGAGGCAAGGAAACGTTTGAATAGGTTGGCAAGGGCATGTTTGGAAATTGGGCCCGATTTGGAATTGGGACAAGGGAAATATGCACAAGATATTGATTAGGGTTTCAGGCTTGATATATAATCATTAGGAAAACATGTTTAAAATCAATTTTTTCTAAGGTAAAGGTGAAAAATATTTGGAAATAAAACATAAGAACATGTTTGAACTTAGAAAGAAGGGTATCAATTTGGTATTTGTAAATAAGGGCTATATTTGGAATTGGCCCTGAACATGGGATCAAACCAAAGGAAGAATTTAAATAGGTTAATGTATGCCCAACTCCAGTTGGGGAATTAAACTAAAATCAAGTTTTGATAAAATAAGCAGGGCTTGATTTGGAGATTATCTTGGTTGGTGAATCAGGTGGAAAGAATAATTTGTATAGGTGAATGATATTTTGATTTAGAAAATAGGACCAATTGGGAAATAAGGCCAAAGGAAATTGTGAATTGGGATAAAGGATAATGTGAACAAGTAATAGGTAGGATTGGTTTGGACATTGGCACTAATATATGGATCATGGAAAGAACAAAGTTTGGAAATGGGAGAGAAGATGAATATTTTGAGCATTCAAAAATTCAAATAGGATAAGGGATTTTGATTGTGTGAAAACCCTAGAGTCCTTGAAAACCTATGAAGGCAAGTTTTGATTTCAAAAGCAATTTTTCATGTAAATTTTAATGGGTTCAATAAGGTTATAACATAGAGGACCATACAACTTCATCCAACTTCACATTGAGACTCACCCATAGTCTTTTTATGTGTTACAATGTAGATATTGTAAGCTTAAAAAGTCTCATTGTCTCTAACAAAAAATGATACTATCATAAGTTACATCTTGTTCCTCCCTTCTATTAATGGCTTGAACACCTATGATATGAATGAACATAAGCCTAGACCATGAACAAGCTACAAACCACCAACATCCTTCATATCAAATTACATGACAAAATATTCAAACACCACTTATAGAGTTATTCAAGACATATTTCAAAGATGATTACATCTCCATACAAGACCAAGATAAGTGGAGAATATCTATAAAAATCACAAAGATATTAATTTGCATAAATCACATCCATCTTGAAATATCATGCTTGTAGTGCAAACAAAAACACATACAATGCCTCCAACTAACTATAAACACGAGTATCTCATCGATGCACATAAAAACCTACAACAACCAAATAAAAACCCTAAAATGTCAAATCCATATTTCCAAAAGGATCCTTCGATTGCTAGAGCAGGAGTCATGTCAAGGACAAATCCTCTTTCTAAGAGAACCAAGTAACCCTATACGGGTATTCCTCAATAAGTTCTGTGGGATAAAAGTAACCTAAAAACACCACCATATCACACACATCCAATAAATTTCCTTAGACATGCTAGACTAGAATCACTATATTGCATTGTTGTTCTTCAAGTGTAACTCTGCCTAGAAAATTTCATGCAAGACACTAAAAGTAGTTTTATCCAGAAATTAGTAACAATACAAAACTTATTTCAACTCAATAACATCATTGTATGGCATGTGCAAGGGAACGGATTGCACTCTTATCATCGGATAAGTAGCATCACCACCCAACTCCACACTCATTCCTCCTTCTTACTCTTCAATCCTATTGAAGAGTCTCCTATATTAAGTCATATGTCTTAATTCCACATTATCCACTTACCATCTAATAGTTGACACTATATTGGAAGATAGACAAGAGACCGTGGAGAAGGAAATATTATGTTGGGATGATAACTCATCCAATCCTACTACAATACCTACACTACCTGCAATCCAATTTTTCTACTTGGTATTCCCTTTCTTCTTAATTTCACTCCCTACTACACATTCCCGAGCATTCATTGGCATAATGTTCCATTTGGAAACACTTAAAAATTTTCACATTTCTTAAATCATTCTTACCTAGACTTGAATCTTCCAAGTTTCCCTTCTTGTAACCTTTCTTGCTTCCCTTCCATATCTTCCCAACAAGGGTTAGGTATTCTACATTATTTTTCTTCACTAGATAAGACTCCAAGTTGATATATTATTGCACAAAATTATCCCAAAGATTCTCATAAGTAGGTAAATGCATGAGCATAAAAACCTTTTACAAAAGGTTTCAAAGATAGAATAACTCCATTCATGCGTGGATTGTTGATTTTTCGAGTGCAAACTATACAAGAACTTATTTCTAAAACTTGATAGTTACTTCTAATAATGTAGATCTTTATTTAACATTTCCAATGTATCATTAAGCAATTACAATTGAAAAATTCAACTATAGAGATAATGAAGCAGCAGAGATTACATTGCATGAGAGTGAGACATATTTTACCCTAGGAAAACCCACTTTTGGAAAAACCCAACAACCTTCTTTCTGGGGGGCTTCGCTTAATTTTGAAAAGGTTTTGATCAATTTCGGTTGAACGAAGGATGAGAAGGAAGCCAGTGGCAACAACGGTTAGCTTGTGGAGGAGTCAGCTGGAAAGCAAGGCAGGAACAGGCAGTTGCACAAGAGTTGCGGCAAGGTGGAAACGGAAGATAAAGGAAACTGAATGGGTGGGAAGGTGCAAGAGAAGTCGAACAGGAATTGTCATTCCAGGCGATAGAAAGGAATTTAAAAGGAGAGGGCCAAAAAAGAAGAGGGGTTGGATGGTTAATGGGATAGTTGGCAAGGCTGTTAGAGTTGGCGAGCAAACATCTGGTTGTGGTAGATGGATATCAGAATGCAATAGTCCAGGCAAACTGGGCTCTTGAGGCTGAGATCGAACCCGTGGATCTAAACAGGGTATTCCTTGTAGTTTCTTGCAGCGAATTCCAAATTTATGTTGTACTATTTTATTGTTAAGTTAATAGAAATAAGGCTAGACTGGTTGTGAATCATGATATGTATGAGTCCCTTGGTGTGATGAGTTTCTAAAAAAAAATTAAATGTCCCATCAAATGCATGTATTTAGTAGTTCTTGTGTAATCGTTGTTATCCTGTTATCTCTATTTCGTGTTTAATGAATATATATTTGTTATTGGATGATGCCCCGGTTGGTGCTCCCTTGATCCCATGATGAACCTCTCTTACTTCCGGTCGCGCCACACCTTGGGTGAGACTCCTTACCCTTTGGGTAAGGTGAAAATGTCGGCGTTGTCCTAGACTACAATGGACCATTGTTGGCCCTCTGTGCCCTAACTAAGAGTCTTTTCTCCTTGATGACTCTTTCGTGCCAACAAATGGTTCCTTTGTCAGGACTTGAAGTTACGAGAACTAGTTCAAAACATGGTCTCAAGGATATTCAAGAGAGAGATCAGGGATTGGTGGAATCATAAAGTAGATCAGTTTGTAGCAAACCAAGCTACCCATAGAAATCAACCAATCGGCAAGGTGAGTGAGGGGATTTTATATGCCGATGGTACCAATGATCAATATGAGATTTTTTGGTGCAAGTTTCTAGAAGACCTGTACAATTGGTTAAGACGATTGAAGGGGAAGAATTAGTCAGGGGGATCGACGATAGTTTGTCGCAACTAGACTCCATCGGATATCACACTACTCCAACAATTGGACAATTATTTGATTAGAGAAGTCAATGTTTGGGTAAAGACTGCGGTGGAAGGATATATAGTCGATTTTTCTACGGAGAGTTATCAGTCTTTCTCAAAGGCAGAAGTTGTATTTAGCTCCAGATTAAGAGTAAGGTTGATGAGGGAAGTACTGATGTGGATTAATATGTTTATGGTAGAAGAAAGATTATTGCCCTTGCCCACCATGGGGATGGCAGCGTAAAATGATAGTACCGGGGGAAGGACGTAGAGGGGGGAATGTTACTAGTTGAGGAATAGAGATGCTGCTGAAGGGATGGATGCGGAAGAATTGAAGAAAGCTAGAGATGTCAAAGCACAAAGGAGAGCACTGCTAGCAGATAAGTGGCAAGTGAGAGTGATTAAGACTCTAGGGAAGAGGAGTATGGGTCCCCACTAAGTAGGAGCGGTGATGGGAAAACCCTGAGTCGAGGAGGGAGGAGAGGAAGATGTTGGGTAGAGCAAGAGAGATGACGGGAGATGTAGGAGCTAGAGGAATGAAGAGGGACCTTCCCTACAGGTTTTGAAAGGTGGATCATAACAGTAGAGGCCAAGTGGGTATGGAGAGGAAAGAGAAGAGGACATGGGCAACGTGATGAGGAGATTATTTAATGAAGGAGAAGAATCCATTAAAATTCAGCAACAATACCCTCGAGACACCGGTGGCATTTCCCCCGATTTTCCCCTAGTACCTTATTACAATCCGAAAGAATTTGTTATTAGCTTAGCCAAGCCAGTACGGGTATATAGTGCGTGAGAAACATAAAGCAAATTTAATATTGGGAGCAACAAAGGAGCCAGTAGTATCATAAATTAGGATTGTAGGGATCCCAACAGCCTGGGAACAAAGGGTTTATGCTATAAGATTGCACCCAACTCAGTATGGCGGGGGCTTTTACCAGATATCCAGAATTTGTGGGAAGGGGAAATGAGGATGTGGAGCAGCAGTGGTATCTCCGTGAAGCTATTTGGAGAGAAAGTCAGACTCTAGACAATGTCAGGACAGTGGAATTTCAGACCACACTGAGGGAGAGGGTTCTGCACTAGTTTAGAAAATGGGCAGAGCAGAACCAAAACCCCATGATAGATGATATCAAGAGAGGAGTTGTGTAGGAATTCAAAGTACCACAGATGGACCGACAAGGGCTATCGGAGCTATGGGAAATCAAGAAAAAGGAGGGTGATACAGCCTGGGAGCTCATGCAAAGGTTTAAGGATGCCATTGCGAACTTGAGTTACACCCTGGACCCAACGCACTAGCAGGACTGGTTTATCAAGGCACTCTTTCCCCTAACCAGAATGCCACTGATGCAATAGAAAATCGAAACCCTCCAAGATGCATTGGAGAGAGCATCCTGAATAGAAGCCATGGCTGGGTATCCTCATGAATACAGGGGAGACAAGCTTGCAAGACCCATCGATCATGGGTCTCTAGAATCAGATCACAGTGTTAAGAAAGAAGTTGAAGGATCTTCAGTCGATACTACCAGCCAGACCCAATGTATGGTGCACCCACTGCATGGTGGAAGGGCATGTTGTGACAGAGTGCCCCAAGTTGCGAGGGATTAATCATCCAAGTGGATTCGCGGGGTCGTCAGTAGCCCCACCAACCATAGGAGTTGCGGCAATAAGAACACAAGGAGCTTTCCCAGCAAGGAATAACCAAGAATTTTGCGATATTTGTAGAGTGTACAGACACCTACCTCAGATGTGCCCGATATTGCAGAAATACTCCAATATCCCCAATAACAACTACCATGAGTTCTGCACATCTATAATGCATCACATTGATCAATGTAGATCACTGGATGCTCTAGTAGAACGGCTAGATAGATCTACATTCATAATTAATAAGTCAAACTGGGAGAACAAGGAGGAAATGGGTGAGGAGGGAGAACTAGAGGAAGAGGGTCCATGAGGTGTTACAACTGCGACCAGGAAGGGCATGTCGCCAGGGAATGTCCACTCCCAAGGAGACCTTGGTGCTCACAATGTAGTATTAATACCCATGCCACAAAGGATTGTCTGGAAATCATTGCAAAGTGGGAAGAAAGGACCGGGCAGAGGGGGGATAACCTGGTTAATGCTGAACTGCAGACCGATGACGGTCTTCCAACTAATATTAATATAATTACCTAAGGAGGAAAGAAGACAAGAGAGGATTGCAACACAACGAACCCACCCTTGATTTTTAAAGCAACATCTCCACAGAAAGAATATCAGCCTAAACACCAAAAGCAATATTATCATGAGGCAGCTAAGTTGTTCGAGGGGATGACGAAGAAGAGAGACAACCAGAAATCGTAGCATCACATGCTTGAGCATGGCCAAATGATTGAAGAATGGTTAGACTATTCCTAAAGATTGTTGAGGATGAAGGCATGTTGAAGGAGTTGCGGAAAAGTTTGAAGGCTGCGATATCTGTAGAAGAAGGGGAAGTGGAGAGATCACTCGCAGATTTACTAGAAAAGAATTCTAGAAGAGTGAAACGGAAAAAGAGGAGATGCAACAAGGAATTTTGAATCAATGTGTAGGTTGCAGGGTTTCAGATAAGGGACACAATGTTAGACTTGGGGTTGGATGTAAACATCCTACCTAGAAAAACATGGGAGGCAATGGGGAAGCCACAACTGAAATACTCCCCAATTCAACTAAGAATGGCAAATCAATACTGTATACTGCCCATTGGGAGGTTGGAGAACGTGGAAGTCAATGTGGAGGGGGTGAATACACACACTGAATTCGAGGTGATTGACATCATGGGGGATAAGGACCCATACCCGATGCTCCTTGGGATCGATTGGGCCTATGAAAACTATGTTGTCATAGGCCTAAAGAAAGAACTAATGATTTTTGAAGCAGAAGGATTAAGGGTGATCCAACCCTTGGACCCCTATCAAGGACCTAGGTTCAAAAAACTAGTAGAGGACGGGGATGAACCAAGAATGCTAGACCAGCTTTACATGCTCACAACAGGGAAGAGGGAAGATTATATAAATCCCACGACAAGAGGCTCCACAACTGGAGAAGTATTCAAAGCTCAGAGACCAGCTTGGAAGCTGCATGGGATGCATGGAAACAAGGCAGGTATGAACTAAACACTAGACATTGTGTGATGGTAACCCAAGTAAATTTTATAGGAACGGAGATAGGCGACTATCCCAAATATTATGGCCTTGAACCAATGGACACCTTCTTGAACAGGGTAGACCAAGAAATAAAGGAGGATCAAAATATTCCCTTTCTTGATATCGCCCTCATTGCAACACCGACAAGATGGTGGAAGATGCACCGCAATGCACTAAAAAGATTGGATGAGCATCAAGCAAGCCATGAAGGAAAGATTTGCCTAAGAGGAAGGTCAACCATAAGATAAGGCAAGATATAAGGGGTATTCAAGTCCTGGGAATCACATCAAAGATTGCATAACCAGTTGGAAGAGCCAGGGAATGTTGAAGGATTGATGGGTACACGCATTTATACATACCCTCGGAACTGTCCCCCGAGCGTGGTATGTACAAGAGGAGCTTTGTCAGCAGATGGCAGATTGGGATGCTTTGGAGGTACAATTTGTTAGCAACTTTTCATTAAGAGGTAACGAGGCACACATGATAGAGGCACTTCAAGCGATAAAATGAGTTTTTTTCACCCTAGATCCATTGGTTGAAGGAGGGCCCGATGAAAATTTTCTGCAATATCTCTACGACATGGAGTCACTAGGATATGCGACTTGCGACAAGGTGGACACAGAGCCAAAGGAGGATGGATTAGATGGATTGAGACACCTAACCTTCGGGGAAACGGAAAGAGAGAGGGACATCCAGGAGAGCCCCTCAACAGGAGGTGCCCACCTTCTACCAATGAAACTAAGAAAAAAAAATGTTGGGATGGAGGATAAGCACAAAATAGCATCTGTGGGAGACTACTAGGACGAACAGACCACAAAAGAAATTTTTGACCTACTACAGGAATATCAGGACCTGTTCCTAGCCTTAGTACCAAAGCTGAAGGGGATAAAAGGAAATATAGGGGAAATGAAGATTGTTTTGAGATCGGATGCCTGGCCGGTAAAGCACAGACTGTACAGATTGAACCCAAGGGTGAAGGAGAAAGTTAAGAAGGAGATTGAAAAAATGTTGGAAGCAGGAATTATATTTTTGGTAGATAAAGCTTAGTGGATAAGCCTGATAGTCATACAGAACAAGAAGGACCCAACCGAGATTAGAGTATGTGTTGATTACAAAGGCCTTAACAACGCATGTGTGCATGACCCGTTCCCAATGCCTTTCAGTGATGAAGTCCTAGACAATGTGGCAGGGAACGAAGCATATTCATTCACAGATGGATTTTTGGGTTACCACCAAGTTCGAATAGCTGAGGAGGATAAAAGAAAAATAACATTCACTACTAAGTGGGGGTCATATGCATACAATGTAATGCCATTTAGACTAACGAATGCACCAATAGTCTTCTCAAGGATTGTCATAGCTACATTCTGAGACTATATTCACAAGTTTCTAGAGGTGTACATGGATGACTGGACAATGTATAGTCTGTTAAAAAAACACACCAGCTTATTAAGAGTAATGTTTGAAAGGTGCATGCAACTGCGGATTTCTTTAAACCTCAAGAAATGTATCTTCACAGTCCCATTTGGAACACTACTAGGCCATATCGTCTACAAGAATGGAGTATGTGTAGACCCAACGAAGGTTGCAACAATTGTCCACATGGAACCACCACGCAATGTAAAGCAACTAATATCAACTCTTGGTCATACGGGGTACTATTGACGATTCATTAGGAACTACGCATCAATCATAGCCCCAATGAAAAAATTGCTGAAGAGAACGGAAAAGTTCATTTGGACTGAGGATTATCAGACAACTCTGAATAAGTTAAAGGAAAGGCTCGTAAGCACACCTATACTCGTATATCCCGATTGGAACAAAATGTTCCATGTGCACATAGATGCGTCAGGTATAGCGTTGGGAGTGGTCTTAACATAGCCATGGGAGAAGAATATGGACCACCCGATGTACTATGCTAGCAGAAAGCTATCAACTGTGGAGAGAAATTATACAACAATCGAGAGAGAAGCCCTGGAAATGGTTTATTCTCTCCAAAAGTTCATGAATTATTTATTGGGTGCACCATTCAAATTATTTACAGACCATTCCATGCTCAAATACTTGGTAAACAAGCTAGTACTAGAAGGTGGAATATGCCGATGGCTATTACTGTTCTAGGAATTTACTTTCGAGCTGGTCATAAAACCTGGAAGACTAAATGTGGGACCAGACCACCTCTTGTGACTGGAGATAGGCGAGAATGAAGGAGCAGTGGATGATCAATTGCCCAACGCCAACTTATTTAGAATAGAGGCAATCCCAGATCACCTAGAAGAGATCACCACATTATTAACAACAGGTCATTGCCCAGAAGGATATACAGCATCACATAGACAACACTTGGTAGTACGGGCAGCAGATTACCATCTGATCGCAGGAAACCTCTACAAGATGGGCTTAGATCAAATACTGAGGCGTTGTGTCCTCCAGCATGAAAGAGACAATGTGCTATGGGAATGCCACGTGGGGGTCGCAGGAGGTCATGTGGGAGGTAAATCCAGTGCAAGAAAGATACTACACACAGGACTCTGGTGGCCAACTATTCATAAGTATTCTAAAGAATGTGTTAAGAACTGCGACATCTGTCAAAGGGTTGGAAAGCCTTCGCGATGGGATGATCTGCCTCTACATCCTATCCACATAGTGCAAATCTTTGGTAAATGGGCAGTAGATTTCATTGGACCCATTACACCACCGGTGAGGCACTCACAAGTGAGATACGTAATAACAACAACATAATACCTCACCCAGTGGGCAGAAGCAGCAACCGTCAAGGACTGTACAGCAAAAATAGCTGCAAGGTTTATTTTCGAGAACATAGTCTAAAGGTTTGGATGCCCGAGGAGCCTCACAAGAGACCAGGGAACACACTTTTTGAATCAAACCATTAAGACTCTGCTAAGGAACTTCATGATTCAGCATAACAAGAGTAGCACCGATCACCCACAGGCCAACATCGCAGTTGAAGCATTCAACAAAATCCTGGAGAATGGGCTAACAAAGGTCATGTCAGCCAACATGGAAAACTTGGATGAAAGAATAACTGCAACTCTATGGGTGTACATGACAAAAGTAAAGAGTCTTCATAAGAAAACTCTATTTTAGCTAGTATATGGAAGGGAAGTTGTGGGTCCAGTAGAATTTATATTACCAAGTATGTTCATATCTAAAGCCACAGGAATGAGGGACAACATAGCCTTGCGGGACATACTGGATTAGCTATTGGAAGTTGATGAAAACTGATTCTTGGCTGATTCTTATCAATTAGTGGAGTAGAGAAGGCAAAATGCTTGGCATGATAGGTATATCAAGAAGAAATCTTTTGAAATAGGGGAATAGTTACTGCTATATGATAGCAAGTTCCAGAAGTTCCTAGGGAAACTGCAAATGCACTGGTTAGGCTTGTTTATAGTCACGGAAATTAGAGATTCAGGAGCAGTAAGGCTCGCGCAACTGGATGGAGTCCTACTTCATGGATGGGTGAATGACACACACCTTAAGGGGGGAGGGGTCTCGGAAATGAGCCCGCAAATAGATAGGAAGTAATAAGAATTAGTCAGCTAAATTAAGCCACTAGGTCAAGTCTAGTCTTGTCATAAAAATAAGAAGAAGGATAATAAGATTGCAGCAGCAACTTCAACGTGGCGCAACCCATTTGTGGGGGGGGGGGAGAAGAGGTAGAGTTAGTAGTCACACCTGTAATCCCAGTCATCAAGGTACATGTGGGCATGCACTTTTTCTAGACTTTATGATCACACGCTGTACCTGTCATTTCCATCATATCGATAGTCATTTCCATATTAAGTAACTAATAATGCAATTGTCAAAGTAGGAGCCGCAAAATATTTTCCCATTAAGCACAAAATTAGTTAATAAATAACCCCATCATGGTAAAATAAATACGCCATGCAGCCCACTTTGTACTTTCCCAGTCCACGTCATGGTTGTCACAGGTTGGCCAACGATGACAAGGTATAGATAGAACACATGGGAAAGTTGTCAGAGTAATTAGTTGCTAAGGTCCAGTCAGTTAGGAAATGTCATGTCAGGTCCGGCTACTTAACTTGCAGGATAATGAAGGGCATTCTAGAACTTCAATTGCAGATAGTAGAAGAATTACAGGGCCACTCTAAAGAACAGTTGAAGAGACAGAGAAGAAGGAAACCTTAGGTGCAGATTGTTTATCACAAGCGAAAGGAGATGGCAAAAGGAATTGTATCCGTCCTGTAGGACACATTAGATGAAATAATTGTAGTGGTCGATAATTTGTATGGAAAATATGACAAGGGGAATTTGGTCAACAATGATTTTACAAACTGTTTCCAGTCCCCAGCCATGAAAAGAGAAGTTTATGCAAAGGAATTCAAGAAGGAGGATGGCACCAAGACCTCCAGGGTCAAGGATGAGTTTAAAGGGATACAGAGATCGATGTTACTCCATTTGAGGAATTTACCTATGTTCGGCACTCAATTCACTGCAATGCAGTGTACCAAACGTTTGGCGAGCAGGATGTACGAAGTATCACTGTGGTTGGACAAGGAGTATCCCATCCATGTGGAGGATATTAGTCAACTAACAGGGTTGTCTGCAGGAGGGAACGAAGTTAGAACAACATTCCAGATAGGGGCTGTTAGAGCTTGGAATTCACCTAGGCTGAGATAGACAAACTCTCAAGGCTACATCAAACCATTTCACCTCGTAGCTAGCCCTACGAGGTATGAGAAGGTTCTCTCGGGTCAGATTCGGTAGATCTTTCAATATGATAAGCTGACCAATTAGGATCAAAGATATTAGGCTAGTAAATTGATAAGGGGGGTTGATTTAAAGATTTTTGGGTTTTTGGTGGCAATTGGAGGGAGTGCAATTCAGGGTGCGGGGATTGAGCACAGTTTTTGTAGGGGATCTTTGGGGCAAGGTAGGAGTGAGCGTTGATGCCTTAATCTGAGATGGATGATCAGGGATGATAGAGAAGGAGCTAAAGAGGGCAAACAACCATTTGAATCCTCTCTAGACAGTAGAAAACATAATTTTTGAACAAACTAAAAAGCTGAGCATGTCAAAGCATGAATTCAAACTTTACCACTTCATCTTTCCAAATAGAAGCAAAAGAGAGATGTGGAATACATAAACAGACTTACAAGAACATGTGGAGAACACACCATCAACACAACAATCCACAAGAATCCACAATGATGTCTGCAAAACCCTGGCCTTCCTTTTCTTTAAATTGCAGAGATAGATGTACAATATACAATAAAGCTTTCTCCCACAAGAGTCCAACCATGAAAATGAGAAAGAGAGAGCATAATATATACCATCTAACTCCTTTCCCCACCTCTAGGGGTTGAGCTCAGCTTCCTAGGAGCAGTTTGAACTAATTCTAAATTAAGCACTACATAATAGGCAGTCCAACAACTTGCCTCTATTACTTAGCTAACTGATTCATGCATTAATTATTCACTTTTTACATCAAGGAAGCTTCTAGAAGGGTAAAGAGAGATAAAATCTATCAAATTGCCATGAAAATATTACATTTATCCATTATCTACAAGTAAAAATGGTCAACCATAGTCAAACAGTGTTTTTTGACAAAAAAGGTCAATTCTGGCAAAGCTGGCTCGAATGGTCGCGCCCCTTTGCAGCAACTTTTGAGTGGGTTCCACTGGTCTCAATTAGTTGCAAGATGGCTCATTGGAAAGCTTGGTCTGTCTACTTTCCATCCCAAGTGGAATTTCTGAATTTGGAGTTGTTTTGCCCCCTCACAAGCCATTTCTCCCAAGGTCACTTTCTGCAACTCAAAAAGTGGGCAGAAAGTCATTTTTTTGATGTATTTTGAGCTTTTGGAGGCTCAAATCTCAAAATCAGGCTTCTCCCAAGTATTGGTAATTTTTCTCTTTGCATGCCCTTTTCAAAAATGCCAAGTTTTCAAAATTCCGAGCAGTCCTCCAAAATGGTCTCACCCGGGGTGAGACCATT
>APFE031547904.1:78095-88808 GCA_000404065.3 Pinus taeda
GGGCTCTTCCCTCTTGTGGTGACCACCCTTGCCTCCCCTACGAGGCCTCCGCTGTGTCTCAATCTCAGTAGATGATGATTGGTCATCACCTTGCTCATTAGTCTTAGTAGTTGACATGGTGTTATTGAGCAAGGTGGAACAAACAAGTCAAAATGACCACTGCCCTGCCTGCAAAATGCTGTGAAGTATGCTCGAAGAAACTGCAAGCAATTTGGGAGAAATTTTGAAGTTTTGATAAATTTCTGGGCTTGCTGGACGTGTGGTCGCGCACCTCCTTCGAGTGGTCGTGCCTGACCAAAATAACAAAGGATTTTCGCGCTGGAATGGTCGCGCACCTCCCAGGTGGTCGCGCACCCTGATGGAGTGGTCGCGCACCTTCCAAAAGCTCGAAATTTGCTGCAAATTGCCCAAATTGCTCTCTTGCCTCTCTCGTAATTTCTTGCTCCCAAATGCACAATGAGGGTTTTCAAAGAGGGAATTTACCTTTATATGCTTTCATTTGAAAAAATTTAACTCAAAAACCCACTTTATAATGTTTATACTTTGACATTCTTTTTAACACTGTTTTGGAGTCATTTTGTCCTGAAATTAGCTCTTTGAGGCGTTTAACTTCGTTCTTTTTGCAGGTTGACCATTTGATGGACTGTGGCGAAGGAACCCAGGTTGTTGCCGACACTTTTGCAAACTTCTAAAAATTTCTTTATTTTTACAAATTTGACATGACCTTGGACTTAAAAACAGGGTTTTTAAATCCAAGGTATAAAATGATCTGTAGCTGATGAAAATAAAAATGAAACATATGTACATACTTTCCTTTTGGCTTGCTGGTGCACTCACTGACCTTGACTCATGACCTTGACAAGTTGATTTGACTTCAAACCCTAGACCTAAGGAACCTCGGGACTTCAAGACAAAAAATAACAACAAGTATGACTCAATTACATTGTAGTGATGACTCTGATCCAGCAAAGCCAAGAAGTAATCCCAAGTAACGGGAGACAAAGACCAGCTCCTCCATTCAGTGTTATGGCATGCCTAGTGGGATGCAAAATTGACACTGATGAGACACCTAACTATGCATATGCAAAGAGCTATTGATCACTGATGGAGGGCTCAAGACCGACACTAACACATTCATTAATTTTGTTTAAGGTTCACATCCAATTTTTTGGTTTACTGACAGCTTTTTTTCAATGTTGAGCCGAGGAAAATTTGCGATGGGTGATTTCTGTGACTTGCATTACATTATCATGTTATCACATTTTGTCAAGATTGTGACATTGCAGATCGCAGATTGTAGCATCGCAGCATCGCAACATCGCATTTATCGCAAGATCGCAGATCGTGTTAAATCATTATGTGTTGTTTATGCGATGTTGCAACATGCGATGTCGTATATCGGACATCGGAGATTTCTTAAGATCTTCATTTATGGGCGCTTCTTAATGTATGCGATGCGATGAATTTTGCGTCGCTTTTTCACAGTTTTTATTGTGCTCATAAAAAAATGTTCTACTCTCTTCTCGCGATGTAATATATTTTTAAGGAGTATAATACAAAAAAAAATTGAATTTTTTACTGAGGGTCCCCACTTGTTTTATGTTATTGCTAATACTAAAGAAGGAGGGGGGTTGTTGGTGGCCACAACAGGTTGGCAGGGAGGCTCCAAAACGAGCTAAGGAAAAATTTTGGAGGGTGGTTGTAGCCACTACAACAAAGTATTACAACTCCGCCCATAAAATGCCTCAAATATTCATGATACCCATTGCTGTAAGTGAACTTTACTAGTGGAATATAATCTTCCCACTTTCACGGTTGATGCATCACATACAACCTCAAAATGTCGTCCAATACCCTATTGACACTCTTAGTCTGTCCATCTGTCTGTGTATGATAATATGTACTGAACGCCAACTCTATGCCCAAACCTACAAATAACTCCTTCCAAAACGTGGAAGTGAACTTCACATCCATATCTGACAACATTCTTCAGAACTCCATGCAATATGATCATGTCCCTGATGAAGACATGTGCTACATCACTAGATGAATATGTAGTCTTCACTGGAATGAAGTGCGCAACCTTGTCAACCTATCCACAACAACCATGATGGAATGTTGTTGTCTAGATGTCTTAGGAAAATCTATGATCAAATACATTGAAATGACCTCCTATTTCCACTCTGGAATCAAAATCAGCAGCAACAATCCACTTGGATGCTTACATTCTTCCTTAACCTTCTAACAATCCAAGCACCTAGCCACAAACTCTGCTACATCTCTCTTCAAATTCAACCAATAATAGAATTTTTGCACTGCTGTCAACATCTTCTGATAACTTGGGTGACCTGAATATGGTTTCACATGCAACTCCCTCAAGATCACCTTCTTGAGCTCACTTCTATCTAGCAAATATATCCTATCCCTAAATCTAACCAATCCATATGTCGTGAGACGATAGTCCACATCCTATGTACCTACATCTGTACCTATACTTGTACCACTCCATGTACCTATACTTGTACCACTACATGTACATGTACAAGTACCACTACCTATACCTATACCTGTACTCTGCTGCAACTTGTGCATAATCTCCATATACTTGTCATCCTACTGACCTGTTTGCAAGATCTTATCTTGTAAATCTATCCCATAGGAGCTCATAGTTGCTATGTGATTTATATGTATCTTTGTATTAAGAGCATCTACCACCCTCTTCTCTTTACCTTTCATATACCTGATATCAAAGTCGTACTAACTGATCGTGTCCAACCACCAAGCCTACTTGCCATTCAGATTTGGTTGGTCAAATATATACCACAAACCACTGTGATCACTCATCGATACAAACCTCCTGCCAAGAAGATAGTGCCTCCACATCTTGAATTCATGTATGAGCGTTGCCAACTCAAGACCATATGTTAGATAGTTTTGCTCGTGCTCATTCAACTTTCGTGACTTGTAGCATACCATCTGTCCATCCTGCATAAGGACTCCACCAAGTCCTCTTTTGCAAGCATCTATACATATTATAAAATCTTTGTCTAGATCTCCAATATTTAACACGTCCATGTGTCAACAACTTCTTGAGCTAGTCAAAACTAGTTGCACACTCCTATTTCCATTCAAACTTCTTACACTTCCTTTGCAATGATGTGATAGGATAATTAATCTGTGAGAAGTTCTTGATGAACCTCCTTGTTTACAATGTTGGACCCACCAACATTTATGGGATATCCCCGATATGAGGTCCCAACTAGACCTCACACTGATTGCAGTAGGAGTCCAAGCAATGAGTAGTAATGTCATGCCTTGACCGCGGAAACGCATAGAGGAAAGTGTGATAACTTTTGGTAAGAGAAAGTGTGTGACCCTGCAGAGAGTCAAGTGTGATGCATAAAAGTTCCAACATACGAATGGAAAAGGAAGTATGCTTCTTGGAAGCCTATAATAGTACACAACTTGAAAGGAACACATGAGCGGAATGACATCACAAGTAAGATGTGGAATAGTCCACAAGTTAAAGTGATGAGTTAATCCAAAAACACACATTCAACAAGATTTATACAAATGCAAAAAAAAAATTCATAATAATATGCGTAAGTTAAATAACATACATTTCCAATACAACAATAATAGTCCTACTATGTTAACAACATATGCATTAAAGAACGTTGGCTCTGATTTTATTATTATAAGTGAAAGTTCCATCCATACATACACAATTGATGACCACTAGCCCCAATAATGGAACATTACAATCAAGAACACCTGCTCCTCCAAAGAAGTATACTCACTATATGCTATGGAGAATCCAAGGCTCTTCACAATACTCCCAAGCTCTTTCTAAGCTTGACCCTAGCCAAAATATTTGCTCCCAAAAGCCTGTTCTATGAATTATGGGGTTCTATTTATAACAAGAGGGGGGTGACTCTTCAACTCCCCTTTGTGACCTTTGGACTACCCTCGTGACTCTTCAAATTCTTTACAAAATGACACATTACATTAAATGGTGACTTTTCATATTCCAATATTGACACTTGGAATTTCACTTACAACATAATTACAAATAATATTACATTTTCCACTTATATCCCTATAAGACAAAATAGGGTAGAGACAACCTAACAATACACAACACTATGATGTTGGAGTTTGGGAGAAGTCTAGCTCAACAACCTCCACTTGCTACTTCTCAGTCACATATTGGTGCCAATATTGGTAATGTGTGATGGTGTCCTCAAACTACTTAATGGTGTTTTGCTGGAAGCGAACTATAGCCTCCATGGCATCCTGGTACACTATCTTGGAACCTGTGTCCAACTCGTTTTGAAGCATGAGAAACATTGTCTTGACTTTGAAAGGACCACCGATGAACTTCTACATGTTATGTGTGTTCAACTCCAAGTCTTCCCTTGTGGCCTCTCATCTTAGCTGCTCCAATTACTCTTTGACCTACTTCCGAACATGGTTCTTGGGTTTAGCTTTGGTGAGGGAACCGATTGATGGGATTTGGTGTCTTCTCAACAAGACATCCAAACTATTGTAGAACCACACATATGAGGCCTGTGTGCTTCTAATGAATGAGGTGAGTTGCTTATTGCTCTGAATCAACATTCGAACCTTTGCTTTCTCAAGCTCTGCTTGTGGCTTCATTTTCTTTACTAAGTCAAGCGGGAGCCCTTTGAACCACATTGTCCACTCCTATACATAAGAAATGGTAGCATGTATGTTTGTGAGAGTTTTAACAAACTATTTTCTCTACTGATGTAGTCCATGCAAACGGAAAACTTCTTTATGCACGGTGACAAACTCGTTATAGAGCTTCTGCATGGTTTCTCCAAGTGTTGATACTTCAGAAAGTATCATTGTGCTCATCTCCCCCAATGCGAATACTACATTTTTCACTCTACTCAGAGTTGTTCTGCCTCTTTCCTAGAATCCTACAAGTTCTTTGCCAGTTGCTCATTCTCGACTGGAACATTTGATCTTGTTGCTCCTACATAGGCCAGGCTAGCTTTGGTGATGGCAGTTGGATGCTTCTTGGTGTCCAACACTATCACCCTTTCTTTGATGAATGCAAATGATGTGTTATCATCAATAAATTTATTCCTCCGCGCTTCTACAATCCTCTTTTGGAACTAATCGAATGATATATTATACACATCCATGACCAAATCATCATCAAGGAGAACAACATCTCCTTGCTCGCTCGAGGTTGGCTTTGCTACTTGAGGTGGTGGAGACTAAGGGATTACCTGTGGTGCTCTCAGAATCAAGTCAACATCTTCATGTTATGGTTCCTATTCCAACTCCATGTCCATCATTTCGATCAATTTCTCAATCTGCTAAGAAAGCTCTCGATCCTTCATTTTTTCACCTTCCTCCTCAACTGCTGGTTATTTTGAATCTTCAAATTGTATCGACGTTGTTTCCTCCATCATCGTGCCTTGCATTTTTTCTTCTTCCTGCTTCTTCTTCTCTTCTCATTCTCTCCTCCTCAACTCATGTTCTTCCTTCAACTTCTTCTATGTTTCCTACAACTTCAGTTTTGCTTCTCGCAACCTCAGCTTTCATTAGGGGAATTTTGAGGTCTAAAATGGGCCTCCTAAGAAAAATGTACAACCAAAGTAAACTTTATAAGAACCAATATGATTCAATATGATGATGTCAACCATGGCAGATGATTCACCATTTTTGGGGTAAAAAATTAAAGAGATGAAATGATAATAAAATAATAAAACTACTTTTCCAACTTGTATTTCCAACTTATCTCCCTAAGGTTTTACTCAAATTTTGAGTGGGAGTACTCGTTGGATGCAAAATTTAATTTCTTATCCAAGGAGTACCCATGTTTCATAATTTAGATGGACACTACTACATGAAAAATGAGAAATACATGAAAAAACGTGATTGCAATCACGTTTTTCACGTATTGATTATTTTTCATGTAGTAGGGTCCATCGAAGGTATGCAACATGGGTACTCCTTGGATGAGGAATCAAAATTTTCATCCAATGAGTGTTCCCACTCGAAATTTGAATAAACCCATAGGGAGATAAGTTGAAAATACGAGTTGAAAAAGTAGTTTTTTTTTTTTTCCTTCTAAATTTTGATGATGTAATCTAATCTTATTTTATTATTTCCACTATTATTTAATAATTTCCTTAAGAGGCCCATTTTAGACATCAAAATTCCCCTAATATCTCTCTTCCTCCAATCTGCTCTCTGCATCCTTTGCTTTTGTAGAACTTTGTAGAATTTTTCTACAAATCAGCTAGCTCTGATACCATGTAGAACTTTTTCTACAAATCAGCTAACTCCGATACCATGTAGAAATTCCCACTGTAGATCAACCTGGTAATGCAATGTACTTAAGCAAAAAACTTGATCTACTTCTACAAATAATTTAGCGGAATCTTAATCAACCATGAGCAACATCAATAAGAACACATATAAGTGATAAGAAGGAATCAATCACACATAACACAGAAGAATTTATCCGGGGAAAGCACATGCCTAAAACCCCATCTCTGTATTATCATACAAGTGGAAATCCTCTTCAACATACAAAAAGAATCAACTCAATAGCTATCCTGCTCTCTCTGTACTCTAATGATCTTCAATCAGAAGATAAAAATCATGGACTACCTAGGCCTCAATATATAGGTCACAAGTCCTCCAATCTCCTCTAATAGATCATTCTCCATGCAAGGAATACTTACTAGAAATATCCAAGTATATGATAGTACATTGTCCCTCATCTAATCTCAACTAGGTCTCTGATAGAAATGACATGCAACAATTATCCATGAGTGAATCCTCAGTTATCTAAAATAATAGTTGTCACATGCATGCAAGCATTAACAAACTATACTTTATTATTCTAACAACTTGTTAAAATAATCTAACTAGACTTGACTAGTTAGAACTAAGTCAACTAATTCTCTCATTATAGAACACATACTTATTCCCTCAATCAGTGGAGGAAATTAAGGATAAATTCCTCAATCAGTGGGACAACTCATGTGCATGCCCTCACATAGACTTCAAGTTTGTTTTTCCTTAACTAATTAAATCATGGAGATTAATTACTTAATATTTTAAACTGTTGTTAAGACCAAATTCCTTTTTACTTCCTATTGATAGACTAGGGACTATTATAAATAGGAAGGGACCCAGAAATGCTATTTTTAGAACTTTCTATTTTTAGCAGTTTCACCTCTCACCCAATGTGGCCAATGACCTCACTGGCCAAACTGCTATTTTTAGACATGCTATTTTTAGCAGGTCTATTTTTAGCACATTCTAAATTTAACATTTCTTGTTGCAGATTTTTCAACAGCTTCCTCTTTGCTTCCGTTGCCAAAGTTTCCTTTGCGATAAGAGGATCTACCTTCATTTTGCATCTTTTCTCTCCCTCTAGACTCTCAACAATCTTCCTCTTTCCCTTGTCCTACACGAGATTGTTGCCTTATACTGCTATTGTTTTTGCTTCCAGAACTGCTACTGGTTGTGGAGTATCCCTCAAAGTCCTTTCTATTATATTGACCGGCTCATTGATTCTGGAGGCATTGTAGTAGTACCTCCAAGGGTCCTCCTTTAGCCAATGAAATGCCATGCTAATCCATGGAAAGTAAACTCTTGTATAGTGTTCCTTGCAAATACTATGGGGATCATACGAATTAAATTCCTTGGTGTCGCATTTGAATTTCATTGTGTCCTTAGCCTCAACATCTATGAATTTCAAGTTCTTAATCTCGTATAATTCGATTCGCAAATGAAGAGTGGGCCATGGCGCTTTCTTATTCCTATGTAGTGCTACTGAAAACCCTATAGCGATTTGGTATGATACTTCTTCAATGATCAGTTTGTCAGTGGCATACCTTGGTAAGACATGTAGAGGCTTCTCTTTGCCAAACACTCTTATGAAGGTGCCACCTAGGGAGGCATACCAATCTGCAATGTCTACTATTGCCTCCATTACTTCTTGGGACATGCAAGGTGGATCTTGTTCAAAGATAAGCTTGTATAGTGGGATGATAAAGTGGTCAGTTATTTGTGCCATTACTCCTCGATAACAACATTTTGGAAGCAATTTGAAATAGATGTTCATGAAAATCTCTAATGGTGTCCATGTCTAGTTCATGTCAGGGAATTATTGTTGTGCATATATTACATCTAGTAAGTATAAGGACATATGGAACCTTGCTTTCTCATCCTTGGGAAGATTCCAAGCCTGAGCTACATGGGCCTTCAATTTTTGAGCCAACAGATCTGTCCAGTTGAATGGATTCCCATCACTCACCAACTGGTCAAGTAAGACTACCCACCCTTTAGGAAAGGTTTATTTTCTCTCTTGACCATGGATTATATAAGGAAAGATAACTAAGAGCTGGTAAGCCTTCCTGAGGGACTTTGTCTAATACACATGGGTGGGTGTTTGTCAAAACTTCGATGGCTCTTTCACCTAGTGCTTGACAATGTCTCTTGTGTTCACGTAACTGTTGATGACATAGAAAAGTGAGTCCATGTGCTTCACTGGCTCGGGCAAGTGATACATTTGCTGAAAGTCTTCTGCCCTGAAGGTGGCAAGCTTCTGTCCACTAGCACTGCTCAATTTCATAGTATGTTCATCTGTATGTGAGACAATCCAACTGATGATGTCCACACATGAGAAGGTGGGGTACCTACATGCAACCTTGTATAACCCTGACTGTCAGATACTAAGATAAAACTGTTGGTCCCCTAATTTTGCCTCAAAGTCTTTTTCAAAAGTGTCTTTGATATGTTTCCATGTCAGTGTTGTTCCCTTCTCTATAAACAACTGAGTATCGACATACACTGATAAATCAACTAATGTCTGCTCAATTTCTTCCCTAGTATGTCTCTCGATAGTTTCCTTTGATGTAGCTCTCTTAGATGCCATGACTCCTAGATAGATGCTCAATGGTTGTTGTACCTATGGGACAGAGAGGATACTCATGGCAAAGAAATTGTCAGTTTAAAGAAAGGAAAATTCAAGGCAATTTCAAGAAGCAAGTCAGGCGTTAGATGTGAGGGATTGCACAACTTTTATTGACACGAGGACTGGCTGACTGTGGGAAGTGCACACTGCACAGTCTCAACAGCCAAGGTGGAAGCCTGATGATTGGAATTGTGCAATATGTAGTTCAACCTAGGAAAAGGCATGGGAGAGACTGCACATTGCGTACTCTCGGTGACCAAGCCGAGAGGTTGGATCCTAGAACTACACAGTTTGAAGTTGGATCTAGCTTAGACTGCGAACTATGCAATTCCAGAGGCCAAGATTATGGCTTGAGCCTCCAGATTACGTAGTGCCAACTATGCAAATTGAGATCTATCGAGGGAAACCCAATTTTCCCAAGGGAAGTCTAAAAAACAAGCAGATCTGAGAGATAGTGTAAATATTAGAGTAAATCTAACTAAGTGTATATAAATGCATGTGAATCAAGTGCGACAATTGATCAAATAGAAGGAAAACAAAGTATGTGACAAGATTTTCCGCAACGGTAACCATTGGTGCAAAAACAAGAAAATTGATGCGAAACTTGGGAAAGGAAATCTATAACTTGAAACAACACTTCTACAAGTTAAAACAATTTAAAACGTCAGCAGCCATGCATAGAAACAAGTGAAACAACACTCAGTGCACAATACCAGACAACAAAAAGAGAGAGAAAAAGAAGCAAAATACAACAAAAGAAAATCTCACCCAGAAAAGTGACGATGATCGCACTGAAGGCTCCTTGATCTACTCTGGAATGCTAGAGCTCCAAGATCGAATGTGAAAATGATCTCTAGTAGTGTTGATTAAATAGATTTTGACAAATTATGTTTATGACTCACATGCCTAAAATCAAGGAAAAAACAACACTTGGCATAAGTTTCTAAAAATAGTGCAAGTGCCTCCTTCGGAATACTAAAAATAGATCCCTATTTTTAAGGGAAACTTTTTTTCCTTTTTACTTTTTTCCAGGGAAACTTACCATGCACACTATCGGGAAAGACAACGTAGATTCGGGAACTGGGAAACTTTCCGGCTTAGTGCACTACACAGTTTCTGAGCTCAGTGAGGGTTACACAATTTATGGGCTCAATATTACGCTATCTCTTCATGATTGGACATTTCCTGACCTCAAGTCTCATTGGTAGCCAGGAATGTGCAATTCCCATCATCAAGGTTGGTTCCCCTCAAGGATTACGTAGTTTCTGGGGCAAGCCTAGAACTTTTGTGGGACCAAGTTAGGAGATCCACTTGTGAATTAGAAAATGAACTGAGTAAAACACAAGCCATAATGAAAGATGAGTCTCAGTCAAAGCAGGAATACGTGGATTAGTGTGAGATGAGTTGTTGCCGTTAAGAAGGAAGACTCCAAAATCGAAGCATAGGAAAATTTTTGGAGGGTGGTTGTAGCGTCTGTAATAACCTACTAACCCCATGAAATATATCATCTCATACACATTACTAGGGACTGCCCACTCCATGATAGCTCTTACCTTTTTTGGGTCCACTGCTATGCCATCCTTGGAAACCACATGTTCCAAGTACTATACCTCAGTATGAAAGAAACTGCACTTGCTGAGCTTAGTGATGAGCCCCAAAAATGGATAATTATATGGGCTCATCCAACCTCCTAATTCGACTTAATCCACCATTCTCATTAGTTTATTGCATGTTTTTTATTA